>JAQQXO010000154.1:0-55340 GCA_029852735.1 Persea americana | reverse complement strand
ATTCCCATCGAACCAGTCACGCCAAGCACACATGACTTGAGTTCAGCGACTTGCTCGACAACTTCAAGCGTAGCTTTGACTGCTGCTTGTTCTTGATCGAGTTTCTTGACTGCTCCTGAAATTCGTCGTGCTGTTGATGCTGCTGACGAAAGCATGCCATGGCTAATACCTCGTACTGCGACGACTTGAGATCCAAGTTGTGCTCT
This sequence comes from Persea americana, assembly GCA_029852735.1. Classification (NCBI taxonomy): domain Eukaryota; kingdom Viridiplantae; phylum Streptophyta; class Magnoliopsida; order Laurales; family Lauraceae; genus Persea; species Persea americana. The sequence goes on along the minus strand of JAQQXO010000154.1, from coordinate 55,134 downwards.
TGCTAGGTCCAGTCGTCCAAGCTGTCGAGACAAATCTCGTTGCTGTGAGAGTAGTTCATCTAGTCGTGCTGATACCACTTGTTCTCTAGCTTTGAGCTCGGAAAGGACTGGATGTAATATCATTTCGTGTCGCTGCTTTGTGTACTGCTGACTGGCGACTCTTGCCTTGCGCCATATCTGCTGTCGCATCGAATGTATGATATGTCAGTGTGCTGTCCAATCTACAGCCAATGGCTTTCGAAAGGTGGCGCTATTTTGTCACACAATTCTGGATTTCGAAATCATCGGCCATTCCTTTTTGGCCAGGCCTGAAACCGATCCAAGCGTCGTTTGTTTATGTGGCACATCTTCTCCTACGCAACCATACGAATCACTCAACTCCTGAGACAGAACGACGAAATCAAGCTGTCACAGTCGATCATCTACCTCATCTCTACCTATTACGCAATCACGATTCAAAATTTCAGCACTTTTCCACAGCAAATATACCTGCAGAAGCAATATCATATACGACCTCAGCCACGCGTGGTGACGTTGTGGAGTTTACGAAGCGTTTAAACAAGCGAATAACATCACTCAGAGCGATCTGTGCATGCAGAGTACTTCTGTTGCAACACTTCTTTTGAGTCTGGATCATTGGACATTCCTTCAGCATTATACACATTCGGCTTTGATTGCAATCCTTCTCTGTATTTGCAAGAGATAGTATCTGCTTCAGCGAGTCGATACACAAACCAACAACTTACCCAATCGCTATCACAAATCCAATCAATCGAACGAGAATCGTCGACAACAATCGAATAGAGACATACACAGGAGATGCGTTAAGACTTCATCACATATGCAGTACAGCAATCTCGAATCATAATCCTTCTTTCCTCACACCACCTCGCAATCCGATGGACGTCGCTGCCGGCCATGTTTTGGTCCACGGAATCGAGCTCATTGCCAGAGACAATACCACAAGCAATGGCACAACTACAAACAATCCAGCGACTCCCGAAAGACCGCCGATATACAAAGTAGTCGGCATTATCCTAGCAATATGTTCTGGACTGTTCATTGGTACAAGTTTCGTGCTGAAAAAGATCGGATTGTTGAAAGCCAATGTCAAGTACAATGAAGAAGCAGGTGAAGGTTATGGATATTTGAAGAATGCATTTTGGTGGACTGGAATGACACTGATGATCGTTGGAGAGATTTGCAACTTCGTCGCTTATGCGTTTGTTGATGCTATTCTGGTTACACCTCTTGGCGCATTGTCAGTTGTAATATGCACAATTCTGAGCGCCATCTTTCTGAAAGAGCGATTGAGTTTCATCGGGAAAGTCTCATGCTTTCTCTGCATCGTCGGATCTGTGGTCATTGTGCTTAATGCACCGGAGCAAAGTGCAGTAGCGGATATTCAGTCGATGCAGCGTTATGTTCTGACACCAGGCTTTTTGAGTTACGCTGGTGTCATTATCATCGGCTGTGTGATTGTCGCATTTGTGGTTGCGCCGAAATATGGCAAGAAGAGTATGCTGGTGTACCTCACTATTTGCAGTCTGATTGGAGGACTCAGTGTGGTTGCAACTCAAGGTCTTGGTTCTGCTGTCATTGCACAGATTGCTGGCAAGCCACAATTCAATCAGTGGTTCTTATATGTTCTGCTGGTCTTTGTGGTTGCCACTCTTTTGACAGAGATCATCTTTCTGAATGTGAGTCATGATTATGTTTGAATCAAGACAATACTGACAACATCATAGAAAGCACTAAACCTGTTCAACGCAGCAATGGTCACACCTACATACTACGTCTACTTCACCTCCTCAACCATAGTAGCATCAGCTGTCTTGTTTCAAGGTTTTAAAGGCACCGCTATCTCCATCACAACAGTTATACTTGGATTCTTGGTGATCTGTTCTGGGGTTGTACTGCTTCAACTATCGAAATCATCCAAAGATGTCCCTGACACAGCAGTATTCAAAGGCGACCTCGATCAAATCCGAACGATAGCAGAAGTTGAAGAACCTGAATATGAACCACGAGCAGACACTGTACGTGGAGGAGCTGCGATTGTAAGAGCACTCAGCAAAGCCAGAACTGTACGCCAAGTAAATGAAGCACATCGAATTCATGACGAGAGGATGTCAACGATTGGCGAGAACGAAACAGTACAATGGGATGGTCTTCGAAGACGAACAACAGTCAGTGAGACATCAGGCTCTATCGTGAGAAGGAAAACAGTCCATCCACCACTTGGCATGTCGCAATTCCCTGACGAGGTTAGTGAGCCTGACAGTGAGTGCATCCTGGTTTCTTTGGAAGAATTGGCAGAAAGAACACTCTATCCAGCAGCCATTCTCGAAGTGGTAAAAGTCCGGTACCACTTGACAGCGTGGCTCCACACAAACGAGAATCCAATGCAACAGATGGTGAGCGAAGTCAGATCTACGGCGTGTATCAATCACTTCCTCAACCAGCAGATGGCACTCTCGACGTAGACACATCCTACCACTCACCTACAGCACCAAGCGCCAAGCATCTTCAATGGGCCGGATCAGTCTCAGATCAACGAGACCGCGCATCATCTCGCGGCAGCAGTCTTATGCCACCACGACCACCACCACACGGCCAGAACACAACCAAACGAACCTTCTCCTTCACCAATGTGTTCCACCGCAACACCTCCAATGCAAGCAATGACCGACCAACTAGTCGTGGCGGACACAGCTTCGCAAGTCGAAACAGTGATCATCAAGGCGAGACAGAAGAGGAGAGGCTTGGTCTTGTGCATGGAGACTCTTCCAAACGGTTACCGAAATATGACGAGGTACCAGAAGCGGAAGAACAAGGTGATGATTGGCAGAAGCCGGCTATGTCGCCTGCTGATGGTGGTGATCTTGGAAAGCAGAGACGGAGAGATCCTTATGATGATTATGATGACGATGATGATGAGGATTTGCATGCTAGACCGAGAACGCCGGGTGATATTGATGGGAAGGGTAGAGATGGTTTTGTCTGAACGTTGTGTAGCGAGCGTATTGAATGATACATCTTCGTCTTGTCGATTGATCGAAATAAGCGTATCTTGCAGATCTAGTTGTGCGTGGAATGAACGTAACGATGACCATAGATTGGTATCAATGTTGCTGTGAGTCGACGCTATGAATATTTGCGGCCAAAATCTCGTCAAGATATTCGAATCACAATTTACAATCTATCCACTCACGACTCAAGTTCCTATCGCAGCACTGTCATGATCCTGACAAGCTAAATGCACAAACCTTCACGCGATGTCTTCGGTCTATCGTTCAAATTGCTGAGTCGAAGAGCTGATCTGGTCTCGCGTTCTGGTCATCATTCAAAGCTCGAACTTCACCACATTGACAGCATGGCTCTGGACATAGTGCCATGGTTGAGATTCAACATCATCGACGAGGCTATCTCAGCGCAGGTCGAGTCCAAAAGTTGATGCTACGATGATCATGCTGCATCTCTGATGCACAATGGCACCGTACGATCATTCAGAATATCTCACGACCCGTACCCGGCGACAGTGAACAGCTTGGACAGTGTATAAGGAGGTTATGAAAGATGTTTCAGACGCAGCAGAGCTTGAATGTGATAACATCAGAGAAGAGATGCGATCCGCTAATTACCAAACTCAATGCTACACGACTAATTCATGAAGATGCAAAGACATTCCTGATCCAAGAAGCCACATCCTCGAGCATGCTTTCCACCGCAGCCAACCTCACAGCTTCACGAGCCGGAACCTTTTCAGGAAAGTTCTCAAAACCATGCTTGACACCCCGGGTCATGCTATACTCAACATTGCCAGCACTCCATCCGTTCTTCGTCTTCTGCTTCTTCGATCCTGCTGCCAGCTTCTCAGCCATATCTTCAGTTTCCTTCCACAACAGATCGTGCTCTGCAGCGATGAGATATATGTGCTCTGGAAGATCTGTCCTCTTCTCGAAGTTGCAAGGACTCAATCTCACATCGTCCAGAGAGACAGTCGGATCTCCAACATACAGTCCTGTCAGCTTGCCATACATTCCAGCCAGAAAGTCAGGAAAATCCGGATCAGGCCTTGTAGACATCTTTGTCTCAAGAGGAGTGACGAAGTCGACGAGCGGAGTGATGGCGACAAGACCAGCTAGCTTGTTGCGTAGTCGAGAATCTTGTGCCGTTCCCAAGGCAAGATTTGCTCCGGACGATCTTGCACAGATAACAACTTTCTTGCGGTCGATGTGTAATGAAGTGTCGTCGATGACTGTTTGAGTCAGACGGATGAGATCCTGATATGCTGCTGGGAACTTGTGTCTTGGAGATTTGCTGTAGTCTACGGCCACAACAACGCAGTTGATCTTGTCAGCCAGATAGCGTGCGAATCCGTCGTCAGCAGCTGGACTGTTCATGATGAAACCTCCGCCATGAATAGTGATGACTAGAGGCAGTATCTCGTCATTCTTGCGGCTTGCTGGTTGAAAAATTCGGCTGCCGAAGAGATGTTCGTAGCCTGCATAGACTTTGATCTCATCTGGCTGGTTCTTTGAAGTCAACCATGGAGATCTTCTTGTGTATGTGACAGCGTTGACGAAGTTTTGGAGGAAGATCCAAGGAATTGATTCGAGGTAGCTCATGCTGATACCGTATATTTAGATCTTAGATGCCTGACTTCAAGGTGTAGCTGAGCGATGACTCTCTCTTCATATAGTTGACTTGTAGCATTTGTCTCTGCTCCTCATATCTCCCGGGTCAGTAATCTTATAGGACGAATGCTTCTTAGCTCCTACTGCCGATAGTATTGCACGGATATAAGGTGTGTACCAGTGACCACATTGAGCATGTTGAAGGAACGATCCGAGCGAAGCTGGACGAAATCTCGCTCGAGAGCCAACTCAGAAAGAGCGCGTGGGGTCATGCTAAGACTTGCGGTAACAAGGGTTGGTCTGGAAAGTCATGTCCGCTCTCCCAGGCTCGCAGTGACGGCTATTCGCATCAAGCCGGCCACCTCTTGTCGAAACAACGCTTGTAAGTGAATGACTCGGCAAACTTGCTGCGAAAGAATGCCTGCTTGCTCGCGTGTTGTCATATCGAGCTTAACATCGAAGGTCTACGCAACGCCTCACATCACAACTACCATCTCCTTCAGCGCATTCCAACACCTCTCATCAGCGATTTCCGCATCTCACATACCTGGTCTACACAGCCATGGCGCAAGAAGATGACGTTAAGCGAATTGAAGAAGCAAAGAAACTCTCAAAAGACCAGCCAGCCAAAGCAGAACAGATCTACCAAGAGATTCTCTCAAGACCTCCGCCAACAAGTGATCGAGCCATAAGAGACTACGAGAATGCGTTGATTGGATTGGGAGAGCTTTATCGTGATCACAAGAGACCGAATGATCTTGGGAATCTGATTCAGCAAACGAGAGACGTCTTGACCGGTTTCGCCAGAGCGAAGACATCTAAGCTGAGTGAGTGAGATGATATCTTTCAATGGCTGAGACTAATATATTGCAGTCCGACAACTACTCGACCTCTTCGCCACAATCCCAAACACCCTTGAAACACAAATCGCAGTAACAAAATCATGTATAGATTGGGCAGTATCTCAACGACAAGGTTTCCTGCGCCAAAATCTCGAAGTACGATTGGTGGCGCTATACATGCAAAAACAATCATACTACGATGCACTCACACTCATCAACAACTTGCTGCGAGAATTGAAGAGACTGGATGATAAGCTGGTATTGGTAGAAGTGCAGCTTCTGGAAAGCAGAGTATACCACGCTCTGGGTAATGTTTCAAAAGGAAGAGCAGCGTTGACAAGCGCTCGTACAAGCGCTGCGTCAGTATACTGTCCGCCGCTCTTACAAGCTGGTCTTGATATGCAATCCGGACAACTTCATGCAGAAGATGGAGATTTCAACACTGCATTCTCCTACTTCATCGAAGCCATGGATGGATTTACCAGTCAAGATGAGCCACAGAAAGCAACGTCAGCGCTACAATACATGCTTCTCTGCAAGATCATGCTCAACCTAGCAGATGATGTCAATTCTCTAATGACTTCGAAGAACGCAATCAAGTATGCTGGCAAGAACCTGGACGCAATGAAAGCAGTGGCAAGAGCACATTCTAACCGCAGTCTGGAAGAATACGAACAAGCATTGCATGATTATAGATACGAACTCGGCAGTGATCGATTCATTGCTCGCCATCTACGACGACTTTACGACAGCATGCTGGAGCAGAATCTGATCAAAGTGATTGAACCATTCTCAAGGGTCGAGATCAGCCATGTTGCTGAAATGGTCGGTCTGGATGTAGCTCAAGTTGAGCGCAAACTCAGCCAGATGATTCTGGATCATGTCATTGTTGGTGTGCTTGATCAAGGTGCTGGCGTGCTGGAAGTCTTTGATGAGGTCGTCAAGGATCAAGGTTATGAGGCTGCGCTCGAGACTGTTGAGAAGCTCAACAGTGTTGTTGATGTATTATACACAAATCAAGCTAGCTTGCTTGAATAGATCAGGTAGCATAGATGTAGCTCAATATCTGCTCGAGCAAATCATGATCCTATGTCTACTTTCCTCTCGTCTCCTGCAAGAGAATGACTCTTCTCTTGCTTGTCTTCCGCTTTCTGCAAATGTCATGCTCTTGAGATACTTGTGTCTCGATTCTTGCAGATGCTGATATTGAAGCTTCTCCTCTTTGCTTGAAGCTTCTCGTCTCAAGCGGTTCACTTCAAGACATCCACAATACACAGCATATACAAGCACTCACATACCCTCACTATCACAGGTACCGTCAACGATTCGCAACCGAGATATATTCTTCAAAATCTCCTCCTCAATCTGGGCTCATCCTTACCTCTGGCAATTTCGCAGCTCGGTCCGACTCGCCAATACTTCATCTCCTCACCTACCGAGACATACTTCATGCAAGCTGCCGTCCAGCTGCCTTGAATTTCCCCAGCAGAAGCACAAAGACTTAGGAGTTAGGAGGAAGCGCCGAATTGTGCAACAGAAAGATAGCTATACAAGTTTGCTCCGCGCGATCTCGATGACAGCTGTAGATGCTCTAATTCATGTAGCACTGCATGTGCGAGACGAAGATCTGGAGACATGGATATGCCAGGCGACGAACGCAAAGGTTGAGAGAAAGCCAAGGTTTAAGCATGAAATGACTCGAGATAGCATCAGAGCTACCGAACAACACGCTGCAAAGCCACAGCTGCAATCTGGTATCGATCTCCAACAACGAGTCAAGGTAGGGAAAGAGCAGATTTCCGAGGAGTCAGCATCCTCGCCTCTGCTCCTGATCTTGATCACAGCATCGTGAAGTGACAGCAAAAATTGCTCACGATTGCATCACATCTCATCTCAGATGCCATTCCAGCTTGATTACCAGCCACACCGGAACAGTGGACCGGTGGGAGAATCCAATCAGGAGTTCCTTCACATGCTTGCTCGCGCCTCAACGTGCTCGCTTGCGTCTTTCTCACATGCAAGCACATGCTGGTTCAGAGCAAGGATGTTCTGTGAATTGTCCATTCTCAAAGAGTATGCCGTCTAGACTACTGCACTCCGAACGGCTGCTCGTCGATCAAGATCAAGGAAGTTGAGCCTTTCCACGCGGCAGGTGAATTGTATTGGCTGTGGCTCTTCGTTCTGACGTATGATTGGAAATGGAGGATTGTGACGATGGTGACATGATCAGCATACAATGGTTGTTCCTCACACGACTGTCTTAGAAGCAGATGGAACTATCGAAGAAAAGAAAAGGTACGTACCTCCCAACGATCGTCAAACCGCGAGAATTTGAGGTGAAGCATTCTATCCGATAAATTCCATCAAGCATTCTTGCTAAATCGTGATGGCAAGTAGAAGCAGCGCCAAATTCGTATTCGAGAGGCAATTCCACCTTACCATTATGGTACCGTAATGCACTCAGAAGTTGGAACGGTTGAGTCGCATGAGACAGCACTTCACACATCCCAGCTGTATGGCCAAGTAACTGACGACCAAACACCGACGCTAGGGGACCAGGATGTTAGCAATGCTCAAGAGCCTCAAATGTACTCACGATCTTCGAAACTGTTCGGCCTTATCAACCAGACTAAATCTCACACCAGGGACACTTCGACCGGTACATTGATCAAAGTACTGCTCCACGACTGAAAAATACTTCATTCATGGTCACTCCAACCATACCAATGATCGTGATTCATCTTGAGAGACGTATATCGATCGCACCGATTGCTTCACAACTCCCGATAGCATACCATGTTGTACTAGCTGATAATCAGCAGCGGTTTGAGAATGGAAAGGAAGATTGCAGCGAATAGCTGCGCCACATGCTTGTTTTCCGCTAAGAAAAAGATTATGACGTTCCCTTTCACATGCCAGAAACATGCTTGCTTTGCATGCATGTGGGTGAGAGTCGGTAGTGAAATGCTACGCGATTGTTTCTGCTATTTTCCTTATCCTCTCGTGAGTCGTAGGTGCTCAACGAGAGAGTATGATTGGTATGCCAATGATAGACAAAGTAGTGGCTGCGTATCGTTACTCTGTCCATCGCCAAGTTTTTGTGACATCTTACTTCCCGTGTTTGCCAACTTCTTCTCTTCATTCACAAATACACCACAGCTCTTGCAACAATACTGACACATCCTGACCAAATCACAATCACATCGTAGCACACACGGTGAGTTCTCCCTCATCTTGCATTGTCATTTGAGTTCGAAGTTGGAATTGAGTTGGCAACAACGAGTCATCAGTGAAGTGAATTGTGAAGCTTCAATTCCAAGGCAGCTTCCCCTAGCTTCAATTACTCTGCACATCCTTGACAGAAAAGACTATCTGACTGCCGCTCTTATCTTCTGCCTCAACTTTCTCAACGAAAACCATTCGCTGACCGAGATCTCTGCAAGCAGTTCCACCACCAAGACAAAACAACATGCCTCACTCTACCACCGAACAGATCGTTAATGGCGATTCCAACTCATCCAAGACAATCTCCCACTTGACTTCATACCCAGCAGTTTCAGAAGGTATTGAGACATTCAAGTCCAACCCATACGGAAAGAAGTCTCTTGAGATCGTCGACAATGCATATGCACGATTCGGCAAGCCAGTCGAGCCATATCTCGAGACTCCATACTCTTACGCAAAACCATACGTCAGCAAGGCTGATGAGCTTGGAGACAAGACTCTTGATACTATCGAAGGTCACTTTCCAATCGTCAAGGACAACACTAAGACTATCGTTGAAAAGGCAAAGGGAACTGCTTTCTGGCCATACCATTACTTGACCGAGACATGGAACGGTGAGTCGACACACTTCAACAGCTTCTGAGGCTAACAAGACATAGACGAGTACACCAAGACCGCCAACCACAACCGACGTGGTGCTGGAATCACTACCAGTGTTCTCGCCATCGTCTCACTTGAGCTTCGTATTGCCAGCGATTTCTTCCACTACGTTGCCGACAACCTTCGACCAGTCTACGAAGACTCCAAGGACAAGTTGGATGAGCTCACCAAGTCAGCACAAGACAAGGCTGGCGAAGTGAAGAAGGATGCTTCCAAGAAGGCTGATGAAGCTCATGATACTGCACACAAGAAGGGACAGGAAGTCAAGGATACTGCAAACAAGAAGACTGATGAGGCTAAGGATACTGCTCAGAAGACCAAGGAGAAGGCTCAGAAATAAGCTTGACCTAGTCATTAGAGAGTGTTCGGTGCTCTCGACTTCTTACATGGATGATTTCAGCATCTGCATCGACAGCTGTGTGTTCAGCTTGAGGGAGATTGTTGTTGAGAATGAATGATTATTTCTTGAAGCGAGTTTCATAGACAAGGAAGAAGCAAGAACAGTGCTAGATCTATTGGTGGCATTGTTGATGATGAAGAAAGGACAAGTTGAGGTGGAAGATCGAATCAGCATCTGTATTTGCGACTATTTAGACTAATGCTTTGTATGCAGCGAGAATGATATTTTGCTTTCGGTTCGGACATCCAGGCATTTTCCACGATTGTTCTGTGTTTGCAGGTATGTAGATGTCGTTACTCGACATTCCTTATCATGATGCCATATGGATCTCTGTCTACTTCGCTGACATGTACTACGATTTCTTCATCGGCCAGAGCTTCACGAAGATCCTGTTTCTGTTTCAAATCTTCATCGTTTCGTGCTTCCGTCCACTGCTTGATATCAGTTTCATGTGTAGAACAGAAGATTGACTACTGACCTCTCCTTTGATGGCTTCCTCCAACTTCGGCTTCATAACACCATGCAAGAATCCACGCTCTGTATTCGAATGAAAACAAAGTGATAACACACTTCCCCTTCTCAACAGCAGCAAGAGCTTCATGATGACTCAATTCTCCAGTAAAGTACAGGTCAACCTCTTCACCATCCTTTTCCAGCTCAGAGAATAAATGTCCACCTGAACCAGCACAGACTGCGATGCTTTGTATTGAGATGTCCTTGACTTCTTTGCCTTGCGGAATTGCAATCGGAAATGCTTTTGGATTGCAAGACCAAGACTGACTCGATTTATGATCTCAGATAGCGGCACTGGTGCGTTCAACCACACGACTCTACCCATACCTGCTCCATCTTGTCCTTTCACTGATACTTTCTTGATTGGCCATCTCTTGTGGTGGCTTGCGCCGAGTGATAGTGAGTTTTCTTGCAATAGTGCTTGCGAAGGATGGTGTTGAAGCATGAACACAGGTCTCACACTTGTGCCGTTGTTCGCTTGATCGACATTCTGCTCGCGTGTGCTTTTGGATTCTGTATCTCTAGCTGGTTCTCCAGAAACGATATCGGCAAGCCAGTCACCCAGTCCACCTGGAGCTGCATCGACTGCCGTATGTGGACTGTAGACCTGGACCTACATCAGTAACGTCTGTCAAAGCCTCTACAACAATCATACACTGATACCAGCAGCTGCAAGCCTGAGCAAGCTTTGTTGTTGTGTATTGGCCAAAGTCAAGCTTTTCAATCCTCGGAAAATGATAGGATCTGCGCTTCACATCTTTGGTCAGAGCTGGTCTCTCGTATCGCCTCTTTCAAGCTTCAACATACGATACGAGACTACACATGAGTCTTTTCTTGATATAGCTTCGTCTGCAACGGCTTTGGTGAGATCAACAGTCAGCAAGACTGAGTTTCGCTGTCGTCGTGTAGCATCGAATGGTGCTTCAAGCAGAACTTTTCGATATTAGCTGTGCAATCTTGACAAATCGAGAGTCGTTCGCTCACTGACGGCCTGTGTTATCGAAGCTGTGATCTGCCAATGCTTCTGGATATCTTTTCGCGAGTCAGAACAGACTTCTTGAATGGTTGATGTAGATCGCACAATTTTCTCATAGCACTCACGACAGCGCCAGTGAATGCGCAGCAGCGGTAGCACTCATCCTGCTCATCAATCTCTTCAAGATCGGTGTCAGCATGGATGGTATTGCTGTTGTGATTCAGTCGATGAAAAGGCTGAGTGCAAGTCAGACATCATGAATCAGCATACTTCAATCGCGAGACGTCATTGCGACATCGCGCACTCACGTGCTGAAAGGCTATTTTCCAGCAGTAATTCTATGGTTCGAGAAGCAGATCAAACCTTCTACCACTCATTACAGTCCAGCTAAAATGAGTGCAAGGACAGATGTCGAGGCAATGGAGACGCAAGCGTCTACTGGAATCACGCCAGACACATTGACGTCGACGTTACGAGAGAAGTTGGAAGCATCGCATGTTGAGATTGCTGATTTGTCAGGTGAGGATCTGATATCTATGCTCGATCAGATAACAAGCTAACAATATAGGTGGTTGTGGTCAAATGTTCGAAGCAATTATCGTCTCAGACCAGTTCGTGAAGAAGAATACGCTTGCTAGACATAGAATGGTCAACGCTGCAGTCAAGGAACAAGTCGCAGCGATTCATGCTTGGACGCCGAAATGCTTCACAGCAGACGAATGGGAGAAAAAGAAAGCAGCCAGTGGTTGAAACATCCTTCATTTGACCATGTCTAGCTAAGCAGTACACGAATCTCATCACTAGTTCGTGGCAAGGCTTCTCTGAGCAATGGACCAACATCCTCATCACCATTGGCAAGACGAGTTCTCTTCTCATCAGCTTGCTCAAGTAGAGATTCAAGCTCTTCAAGTCTTCGCAAAATTTCTCTGCCGCATCTTCGACGATCTTCTTGACGATGGTCTTACTATCAAGCTGAGCGAGAAATGCTCTAGCATCATCAGTTGCACTCGGTAGGAATGTGTCAAGCTGTTGAGCTGCTTGCACCAGTGTGCTGTTGTCTTGGTAGAGGACTGCGAAATCATCGACTGTTGTATAGTCGTCCACTAGCTCGTTCAGACCTGCTTCATGTAGAAACCATCTATGCATAACTCTTATCAACTGCTCGATATGCTCATAGATTCTTGGATCCAGATCAGAGGTCCTATCTGCGAATGTATAGCCTTGCAGAACATCCTTTGTAGATGTGAGACAATTGACAGCAAAGATACTATCACCCGGAGAACGAAGTCTTCTTGAGATGGTCTCACATCCAGCTAGGTATGGATCCATGCTTGTTGCAAGATCGGTTGAAAACCTTCAATACGTTGAAAACGATCTGCTGTTGATGCTGAAGTGTCGTAGCTCTTCATCAATGCTTGCAGTGTATCCAGCGCTTCTGTCAGAAACTCTGGTGGTGACAAGTCATCTTCTGAAACATAGTGATCAACTTGCAATTGCGTGATGTGATCACGAACGATTGAACCAAAGCTCCTCATAGCAGTTTCTGACACTGGTCGAAGTATTTCAAGCAGTGTAGCATCTTCTCCAACCAGAGTCACGAATATGTTGCAATAGAAACTGACCAGATTCGAGATTCGATACGCAAGAATAGCGTCTTCATGGCTTTGAATAACCTGCTCAACTCGTTGCTTAAGTTGTCGACATACACCAGTCAGATCTCGATTGACGAGATCAGAAAGAGCTGTCCGTCCATCGAAAGGTTGAGCTTCTCCATCTTGAGACCACGGCTCACTCTCAATACCAGCTTGAATACTCTTTACAATCTCATCGCCTTCTGAGATGAAGAGACTTTCCAGAGCTTCTCTTTCAGAGACTGTAGCGGAATGCGCCCATGCAAGCATGTCTCCAACATATCTCAATGGATCATGAGCAGACAATTCGATAGCTTTTCCCATTACAGGATGATCTTTGTCGACTGGCGCTCCAGTGAGTGCAGCATAGAAGTTGTTTGATAGTACGTTCTCTCTAGCTTCAGCGAAGAAGTCGAGACAGTTTTGGAACAGGCTAGGTCGTTCAGCCAACACTCTCAGAGCACGTCGTATTGCAGCACTGATTTGAGGATTCTCAAGATCCAATGACTTGAACTCTCGCTGCACCCACCGATATAATTTCTGAAACGCAGCAGTCAAGTTGCGTGAACTTGTCTCGAGAATCTCTAAACCAAGACGCTGATTCTCTGAACCAAGCAGAATTTGCGAATCTTCATGTATCTTCTTCAGCCTAGTCAGACTCTTAAAGAACTCATCGTTGACTGGCTCTGCTGAAGATGTGAGAAGAGCAAGCTCAGTTTCGTCAACAACAAAATGAGCAGTGAAAGCGTCGAGAACTTGCTGCTTGCTCTCCACTTGTGCCTTGTCTGACAAGATCGACTTGGCTTCATCCAGCATCGGCGCTGTCTCTCGTTGTGAAGCAGCTATATGTCTCCTCATCGCAGTGCAGCTCATTTTGAGGCTGTCAATCGCAGTTCCAACTCGTTTGAGTTGTGCTGCCACTTTGCTGAAATCACTAACAATCTCGCCATTGCACTGGATTAGTTCTTCCTGAACATCGAGCCTGAGATGTCGCCGTGTCTCTGCCGTGTTATTCACATCTCGATCGTCGAGTATAGTCAACGCATCTCGTATATCCAGATCTGCATATGATGCAGAGAGAACATTAGTGATACGTGTCTGCAGTGCATTCGTTCTTGGTCCTTCTGAGGGTGATGCGGCGTCTGGCGAAAGCAGCGAAGATTGCGCTTGGTGAGTCGGAGACAATATCCTTTCGTTGAAGTAGGATGTCGACATATTGGCGATGTGTAAGTATATGTGAGCGGCGTGAAAGATGACAGTGAAGCTCTTGATGGCAAGTCCGGAATTTGCTTGAGGCACGCAACCAAAAAAGGGTGCCAAAATTTGTCTCAATAAAATGATATTGACACCTTCAACATGCAAACATTATTTATTATGAGCTGCTCGTGGACCGAGTAACTAGCTGTCTGAGCTGGACTGTCTTATGAACCGAGCATAAGACATGATCACACCACAAGATAGTGGTCAACTCAATCAGGCTGTCACTCTCAACAGAGACAGAGACAGGTCATCGTGTGAATGATGTGGCCTTGGACTACATCAATATCTCTACCATACTCAACCATCGACTACTGTGGAATCTGATGCTCTTCTCTCGGCACACCAGCTTTCCATTAATACTTGCTCGCAACATGCTCATCAAGAGGTTGCTTCTGCCCTGGCATAGCATAGAAGTTCTCACGATAAGTACCACCTGGCACTGCATAATTTTCCCACAACATTCCTCGTTCTTGCAATACTGGCACCAGTAGCTTGGCAACATCTTCGAACGAACCTGGAAAGAGAGCGTAAGCAAGGTTGAAACCATCAATGTCAGCAACACCGATCCATCGCTGCATTTCGTCTGCCACTTGAGTCGGAGATCCGACGAAACGAGCACCAAGAGCACCTACACAAAATCAGTTCAAACACATTGCTTGGAAGCACGAAGCGATGCTGGGCAAGCAGTCCGACTTCTCGCCATCCACGAACAAGCAGACTTACCTATGGCATGCTACTTCGCAAGAGTATGCTTAGTCCATTTCTGGTCTCCATCAACCTTGTCTGTCCAATTGGCAACAGCTGATCGCATAACATTACTCTCGACATACGCCAGCTCCTCATCATCACCATATGTCGCCATGTTGATTCCAGTCCAACCGCCAAACAAAGCAATGAAGCCTTCCTCAGAAGCGTACTGCAAGTAGTCATTATATTTGGCGACAGCTACCTCTTCAGTCTCACCAATAATTGGGCAAAACATAGCAAGAAACTTGATGTGATCAGGATTGCGTCCGAATGATCGTGCAGTATCTCGAATATCTGCAATATTGGCTGCTACTAAAGCAGGCTTGTGAGCAGCTACAAACACAATCTCAGCATGTTGTGCTGCAAACTGCTTTCCTGCCTTCGATGTGCCAGCTTGCAGAAGTAATGGTGTGCGTTGAGGAGATGGTTGACAGATGTGAGGACCTGGCACATTGTAGAATTGTCCAGTATGGTGAATCTCACGGACAGCTTCTGGCTCGATGAAGCATCCGCCCTTCGCATCCAGTCTCACAGCATCATCTCTCCAAGAAGATTGAAAGAGCGTGTACATCACCTTGATACACTCTTCGGCCACCACATATCTTTGATCGTGCTCAGCTTTCGACATCAGTAACCGTACAGTCCACTGCTTCGAGCAACCTACGCTGTTTAGTAAGACCAGAGGAGCATCGAATAGATATATACAATGAGAGCTGCTTCTACAACCATACTTGGAGACACAACTCATCTGCATCACCAGGTCGGAGCTTGATCCGATCGTATTCTCTAACGTTGCAGTAACGAGGCATGAAGATTTGACAACAGCACTATCATGATCTTTGCCAACAAGGTCCTGCGCAGCGACATTCAGCCAACAGCAAGTTTCGAAGGCGACGTGCTGACAACCACGTACCATGCCTTCCAATAGTGGTGCATTCGGATCAGTGACGAATACGGAGACACTACTGCTGGTCAGCGATTGGTGTGCTTGCTGGCACGATCAAACACTATAGGCAAAGAATATATCATACAGCTTATGGCATGACCGTCAGTGAGCATGCACAATGGTCAATTGCTACAATGTTTTGCCAAGAACAACCAGAAGCAGCTTCCGACTTCGTCTTGAAAGACTCTCGACGGTCAAAATTGTCCGAAGAGGTATCTCAAATATGCATATATGATGGCTTTAAATGTAAAAGGCTTGGCACAATTGACTTACAGCTATATACCCAATTAGTGACGACAGTACGCGAATTATTGCCACTTGATTGAAGCTTCAGCGCTGTGATTACGGTCTCATCCCACTTTACTGCCATCACAAGGCTTTCTGACATTCCATATTGTCAATCCTCGTCTGCCAATAACTCGAGACAAAGTCGGCCAAATTCCCTCATCACCAAAGTCCAGATCATCAAGTCCAATGTGTTGACGATATTGCCATAACGGCTCTAACTGAATGTCATTGCCATCAGAGAGGGAAGCGTGATTGAAACGGTCGAGAAAGGTAGCACTAGTAGGTGCAACCAGCAGCCGTCTGTCAGCACTGTCGTCACAAGCTGCGATGTGTTTCAGTTCTTCGAGCATCAACGGAGCTTTCATGCCCATCAGATCGGTTGTGTTGATGAAATCGTTTTGCGAGCCAAGTAACCAACGAGGTGGACTGTACGTCTTCCACCACAAAACTTGAGATATGTTCTGCTGGCCAGCAACCCAATTCTGTGCAGGTACAACACCACCTTGATGAAAGATGCCGAAGAGCAAGGCTGCTACGAGGTTGAATATGAGCCATATGGCGATCCAAGTAGTTTTACCACGTTCTGGAACTTTGACAGCTGAAAGAAGTAGCGGCACAGCTGGGATCAGAAATCGTGGCTCTTGATGCTGAAAGATGGAAAGAACTGCAATGCCTGCGATGGCTGTCCAATATATCGAGTTTCGTTCAGCTGATATGAAGCATAGGATCGTTGCTGGACCCAGTAGCTGCGGAAGATTGGCAACAAAATGCTGCCAGAATGGATGAAGACCATGCTCTGCGAGATTCGAAGTCCGAATGTTATAAGCGAAATTGTTGAAAGGAGTGATGACAAGGTGCTGCGTGAGATTTCTGAGATGAAACGCTTCTTTGGCATAATATTCCGAATCGAGTGCTACTGCGTAGAGAGCGACTAGTATCGCAGTACCTGCGAGAACGAAGATACGCTTTGGTTTCTTGAAAAGGTGTGGAATGAGTTGAAGAGCTGGTATTGTCAGCCATGCTGGAAAAGTAATGCGATTGAAATTGCCGAGAACTCCAAGAAATGCTAGAACGATGCATGCTGTGATTTGTGTTCGATTCTGATTGTTGATGATCCTTTGTATCAACACGATGCACCAGAGAACGATAAGAGTCTCGATTGAGTTGGAAAGAGTGTGTGTCTGATAAGTAGATGTGACATATGATGATGAAACGAGAAAGATGGCTTCAAGTCGTCGATTCTTATTGGGAATGATCTCGTCGATTGCCCAATCTTCAAGCACTATGCTGAAGATTGACATTACGATTCGAAGACTGTTGTATGCAATAAGTGGTGAGACATTGCCATAGCCAAGACCTTCCCAAATCCATTTCAGTAGCGTCAATGGTAGACCATAGATCAGCCAGAGAGGAAATATGCTTCGGATTGGGTGGTCAGAAGTGAACTCCCATGTCTTGTATACTGGCCATCCGAAGATCTCACCTAGTCATACCATTTAGCGTGATTCAGAAGCTGATAATATAACATACCTGCGATGATCTCTGGACCTTGAAAGTGTTCATCTGGATGTAGATAGCTTGGAAAGGTTGCAATGAAGAGTCGGATTGGAAGTAGTATTAAGTACGATCTACGCCACATGATCGCGGCGTGTTATCACAACCACCTTCATCGAAGATGGTTTCTACTGAGTTTCAATGTTGATGTCGTTTGTATGAGTCTCTCGACTTCTTACTTGTTGCTTCGCGTGTTTGGAGATCAACAGAGATGACAAAGGAACAGCACGGACCAATCACATTTGCAGAGGATAGAACAAAGAGATCAAGAAGAGTCTTCCTGTACCATTGCATAGTGCAGCAACTATGCGGATTTTGGTATGGAAATATTCATATCAGAACCTGTTCGATGGGCAAGATCGAGACAAATCATCTTGCTTGGCACTCGTCGATATAGCAGCTTCTACTCAATACAAAAAGCAGGATCTCTAGCAAAATGTCCTGCTTGTAGACCACCTGATGAGGCTTCTTGCTCAGATGAGATCGAGAGACAGTCGATACAGCATCTCTCGCTTGTCACAGCTGATACTCTGGTCGTTTCCGTCTCGAAAGACTTCCGATGTCCCCAGCTGGCATCAAAACAAAGCACCTTCTCAACTCTGGACCACACCATCTCATGCCAGACACATAGCACAACATCTTCACAGAATCGATCTTTGACCTCTTGTTGTAGGAATAGTCGGCACTTACCATCCATTATGAGCAAAACTCCGCTGACCTGATCATATATGACCTAGCAGAGTCTAGCCATGCAGTAGCAATGCCTCTCCATCCTCAAACATCAGAGATAACAATCAACGCTCACGCTAGATCGTGCCAAGAGTGATGAAGACGTCCGGCAAGAATCAGACTCAGTCGCAGTTTGTCACAAATCTGATCGAATTGCGCAAACAATTCAGCCAGACATTGAAGTTGTAGTCGTCGCCACAATGCCTCTGCAATATTTGCTTGCTCATGCAGGCTTCCATCAGAGGAACAAGTCCACCTAGCAAGATACTCGTAATGACACGGCGCCTCAATCCTTTGACTCATACAACATGTTGGCCAACCATCATCCACTCGTGGTAAGCTCAACACAAGCAATGATTGTGTCGAAAAGCATTGTGTTGCTTGCGCTCTTGGTGGCAAGTAGTGAATGCAAACATCCTGACATTCACTAGATAGTGTACAAAGATGAATGAAAGAATGAATGTATTTCTTTCACCTGTGACTGTTTGCCTGATCTCATGCCTTCACATGATTGGACGGTAGCCTAACTGCGGACGGCTTTGCAACTTCACCTTCAAAGGTCACCTTAATTATAAGATCCCACCTCCACAACATCTTTCTCTCTACCAAATACAAACATCGCAGCATCCGACAATCAATCTTACAGCATATCAATCAGATCTCGCACACAGTTTCAGTGCGATACTCCCAACTACTTCTGCTCAAGTGACCACTACAAACGCCGCAAGAGTCACTCTCGTCATGGCTTCAGAAGATGACCAACGTGTCAAGCTTGTCTCAAGCGATGGTGCTGAGATTCCAGTTGGTACGCATGATAAGATCAGTCCATTGTTGCAGACAGCTAACACTTTCACAGATCGAAAAGTCGCCGAGCGATCCATGTTGATCAAGAATATGATCGAAGATCTTGGATCTCCAGGTGAAGAACCAATTCCAATCATGAATGTGAGTGTCGCACACTATCTCAAAGACTCAAAGCTGACAGTCCTAGGTCACTGAAAACGTCCTCAAGAAGGTGATCGAATGGTGTGAGCACCACAAGAACGATCCAGCACCATCACAAGATGATGAAGCTGATTCACGAAAGAAGAGCACAGACATCGAGGAATGGGACCAAAAGTTCATGCAGGTTGATCAGGAGATGTTGTTCGAGATCATTCTTGCTGCAAACTACATGGATATCAAGGCTTTGCTTGATGTTGGTTGCAAGACTGTTGCAAACATGATCAAGGGAAAGAATCCAGAAGAGATTCGAAAAACCTTCAACATTCAAAATGACTTCACTCCTGAGGAAGAAGAACAAATTCGCCGAGAGAATGAATGGGCTGAGGATCGCTAAACACTTTATGGGTGGATTCTTCTCAATTATGATGCTAGAGCAATCACGAATTGATGCATGTAGTCATGATGGGTATCCAAGG
The DNA here is from genome assembly GCA_029852735.1 of Persea americana. Taxonomy (NCBI): domain Eukaryota; kingdom Viridiplantae; phylum Streptophyta; class Magnoliopsida; order Laurales; family Lauraceae; genus Persea; species Persea americana. Next base: position 35,302 of record JAQQXO010000154.1, on the reverse strand, counting down.
CGTTCTCATGGTCTAGCTATTGATACAATGATACTCAGTCAAGTATTCAAATAAGCAGACCTAACATGGTTGGTGTTTCTATTTCATGACTATGACCACTCGCTTTCTTGTGAAGATGCTCCGTATAGAATCTCGCATACTCCTCCTATCGGTATGTCCATGACAGCATCAGTACCTTCATTCCATAGCTGTCTCCAATCCACGTCATCATTCAATTGATGAACCTTGGTCAAGCTTGATTGTCTGCTATGAGCTCCTCTTTTCATTTTTTTACCACTCTTCTTACTCAGCGATGGCGGTGCACTAGCTTGCCAGCTCGGATTATGCTCTCTCAAGATCTTTCCAGTCGAATCGACCACAGCAACGTTCGCCGCCCCATCCACAAGACATTCCACGTTCGTCAAAGTCAATGTCAAATATTGAGTATTGTATGCAGCCAGAGCAACATAGATGTATACAATGAACATCACACTCCATGCTGGTATTGCCAATGCCCACCATCTGTTTGGATAGTAGTATATCCCAAGCGAGTGCAAGAATGGTGCTGGCAAAAATGACCAAAGCAGATATACAAGAAATGCCAACGAACTGGTCAAGTATAGTGTGAAGCCATAGTATTCATATGTTGGAACCTTCGGACTAGCTCTTGGAATTGGCTTGGCTGTTTGAAAACTGCTGGTAAGTGTTGATGCAGCAGCAGCAGCTGGATTTGGTGTTTGTGTACCAGTTCCTGGTCTCTGAGAATGACCTTCGTCGCTTGACAGATCTGGCGTGGTAGGTCGACTGTTTTGCGAGCTGAAAGTTGGTCGTAGAAGAGAGGTCAAAGATGGTGATGGTGGTAAAGGAGTTGGCGGTCTGTTGTAGAATGGCGGTGCAAATGCCAGTGATGCTAGATATGATTGTGAACGAGAGAAATTATGACCGTACATTGGTCTCGAAGGTAGTGGAACATGTTCATCCTCCTCTTCATCTGATTCCTCATGAATGCTGGAAGCTGGCGATAGAGATGTCAAGTCGATCGAAGAGTCGCGTGAGACTGTAAGAGAAGGTGACTGCAATCGATGTGTTGATTCTGGTGCATGCTCGACGCCATCTTTCCTGGCTGCAGCGAGTGATCGTAGAGTAGGAAGATTTGGTGTTGATCTTGATTGAAAGCCTGTTCTTGAAGGAGAAGGGTGTGGTACTTTACCTTTGCTATCGCTTGTCATTTTGCTTGAGCATGACAAAAGACATGTCTTGCAACAATGTCAGGTCATACCATCGCCGACAGGATGTGTAGCGGTGCAAAGGAAAGGCTGGACTGTGTTGGCATCAGAAAATCAGTCTTGATTGAAGCTCAGTTTCACGTGACTAGATGTTCTTTCCAATTCGGAATTTTGTCTTGATCTCTACACACTTCGCAACCTGACATCTTCCACTTCACCACAAGCTCTGCGCAATCGCACACCATCGATTGACTAGCTATTGTCGGTTTCGATCGATAACACCATCATAGTCATTCTCAACGACCTCAAATGGCAACAAAGACAAGTCGTTGCAGAAGGGGTTGGACGTTACTCCATATATAGCGAGACACGACTATCGAGTCTCAGCTTGCAGCACTTACAGCAGATGACGAGAACAATCCACGGTCGAGACTATCGTGTTATGAGACCTCAGCTCACATACTTGAAGACTGTTTTACAACAACGTTCAATAGTATGATGATACCAGCTTCTTCCACGGCACGTCCACAAGCAATGGATCATCGTAGCCAATGCCATTCATTCTCTACTCAACGATTGCAAAACTCAGCCAAGTCGATCAAATCTATGACCTGCTGGATATCGTCGGAACATAAGCTTTGAATACACCTTAAAATGCCGATCGTCCGAGCAGAATACTGAACACTATCAAAACAACCACGACGTGGTGACAAGCTTTTGATCCTGAGAAATGGACGGTTCATGATCGGTCATGTAAGGCAAACGTAAGCGATCAGGATACGCTCAACGGTTGGTCAAAGAATCAGCGGATCAATTATGCATCAATCGAAGACGTCCATCCTTATGGAGGTGGGGCACGATCGAGATCTCAATTTGTGGTATTAATGCTCGCAGCATCTTCAACTTCGTGATGAATCAAACGGATAGCAATGGTCACACCACATTGGGATCTCGTATCATGCGAGGAACGTGTTCATCTGTCACTTTCAAGTCTCGTAGCAATCACAATGATTGCAAATTTCATTCCAGAGACACTCAATTCAACAAACTATAAAGTTACAATTGCGGCGTGCAGCAGCCACATCTTTTAGCAAGAACACGAGCCGCTTTACTCAAGATCAATTCGATCTGATTTTGATGGCTGGATGATCATGAGAAGATTTGACAACGGCTGTAATTCGCAAGATATTCGACGATCAATTCAACCAGACATGTCTCAACATACGATTGAGATGAAAGTGTGAGAAGGTAAGCGCGATTCCACCATAAAATCCTCGTTATGAAAACAGCGATCGATGTCATGTTACCAGATCGAGAAATCATCGCTTGAAAGCTGTCGCAACAAGCACGCTATCCTGGCTTTTGGGAATCACACATGCTGAAGAAGGCAGAGTTACATCTCGATCTTTACTTTCAGGCTTGCATTGTGGTTCGTCTTTACTCTGCAACCACCCTTGCAACAGCTGCATTGCGTCTAACTGTAAAAGCGGGTTACTCTGCCTGCATTGGTATCCGAGTCTATATCTGAGCTCCACCTCTTGCTTGTCGTCATTCGGTATCGAGACGTGGGTAGGTCGTGTCTGCGAACGGAATCCTAATTGATGTCTGAGATGTTTATACAGACTTGGAGCCTCATTACACTTGCATCTGGAAGCTTCAACAAGGAGTGTCGACTCACTCAATAATAGAATTCCGTTTGCTGTCCGGGGCAGTATTTGAACCGGACATATTTTCCTTTATTCGACACCTCCATTATTAAGACATTGTTCACTTTTCTTTCTACTCGATTACGAAGACTGGAATGACACTCAGGTGACACTGAACAATGGCATCTCTCAAACGATCTCCTACATCTGTCGACTCTTACGGTCCAATAGAGTTGACAGCTGATATGGCGACGTATGCATTCAGACCAGATTCATCCGCAGCATTACTACAGACGATGAACATGACAACAAATATGCAAATGTTCGGCGGAATGGCACCAGATATGTTCGTCGAGACATTTGACGGATCTCTCAACATGCCACATGTCGCTACATTTGGGAATATCTCACTACCTGTACAGCCAATGGCTAGACCTGCAATGTTCTCGATGCCTCCACAAACGAACCAGATACCACCTGTTCCTGCTCTATACCACGAAGCATCATCATCATCGATCAGTAGTGTAGACAGCGAGCCAAGCATCAAGCAGGAAGAACAATCGCCAATTCATCCTTCACAATTCTTCAACATGAGCAGTTACACCATGTCAGAGTCACCTGAGGAAGTAGATGAGAAGCCAGTAGTATTTACCACCGATATCGACACTCTCATGCGAGCTATACAATCCAAAGCATCAACAGGAGATCGACGAGGGTCAAACCAATCGATAGAGGAGGTGATAAAACCTAGGAAGAGATACACATGCGAGCAACCTGGTTGTGGAAAGTCCTTCTATCAAAAGACACATCTTGAAATACACAATCGAGCGCATACTGGAGTCAAGCCATTTCTGTGCAAAGAACCATCTTGTGGTCAACGATTTAGTCAACTCGGCAATCTCAAGACACACGAACGACGGCACACAGGTGAAAGACCATACCATTGTGATACATGTGGGAAGACGTTCGCACAACATGGCAATGTCAGAGCACATAAGATCGTCCACACGCAAGTCAAACCATTCACATGCAAGTTGGATCATTGCAACAAGCAATTCACTCAACTCGGCAATCTCAAATCTCATCAGAACAAGTTTCATGTCGAGACGATCAGACGACTCAAAGCTCGATTCGAGAACTTTAGCACTGGAGATGTCGTCGATAGCTGGGAGGCAGAGATGTGGCAATACTTTGCTGAGCTATACAAGAATTGCAACAAAGGTGAGTTGACACAATCGCAGCACGATCATGTACTGACTCAAGTCAAGGTATCAAAGGTAGAGGCAAGTGCAGATCTGTTGCTGGAACGACAATGGATGGACGAAGAGACAGTTTGATCAGTGATTATAATGGTCCTGTCGACGTCTCGCCTATCACACCAGCATTCCCAGGCTCTTTACCAAACTTCTCATCCTGATCTTCATGGCATTCAACAATGTATATACATGCCTTCATTTCTATCCTTCAGCGCCGTGGAGCGCTTCCGCATTGTACGATACCCTTCCAAATCATGTACTGCAATATAGCAATCATCCAATCGACCGAGCAACATCACGCGTTGACGCAATTCGAAAAGGCTGATATGAGTGACTTTTGCACCTTACATTGGCGTGATAGCCACAGATCGGTTGAAGTCTTCTGATCGAACATTTGATTCGGTGGCTTATCCATCAGATCTGTAACTAGTGCATGCATGCTTGTCGAGCTCTCTCCGCAATCGATGTCGGTTTTCAGCTCTGGTGCAAGTGATGTCATTGCAGTAGCTGCGAGCGGAAAGGTAAAGCTAAGAAGACGGCCTGATTATTCATGCGTTGACCTGAGCATCTCGATGAGATCGCTGTTTGCGAGATGTCTTGCGTGATGAGCTATCTTGCCGGTAGCCATGGCCAAGACTCGGCTTCTTGCTGCGATCCGAGATGTAGCATGACAAGATCGTGATGCGACTTCTGAGTATGGTCTTTATAGCTTATCATCACCGATCTTTTCGACTATAGACCGGGATCTGATTGTTGAAGTGGAGGTCGTGAGCCGGTTGAGCATGACTCTTTTATGCTGCACTTATCAGCTGTCATCATAGCAATATCGAAGTGTGCAATTCTGATAGGTCAACACCTTCGTCCAGCTCGCCGAGATGGAATTGAAGCCATAGCTTTGGATTGGGATCTTGTGATAGACACCATTGTATATCGATCAAGCAAGCTGAAGCTAGAAGCACCACAAAACAACAGATGATTGGTACTCTATTGAGATGTCCAGTGTCGATAAAATCTGCTCATACATATTTCGTGGTTAAAACGCACTTGTCAACATCATGCTTGTGAGAGTTTTGCGAATACCGCATTGGTAGCATCTGAGAAAGTCGAATCCTCTGTCGTTCAACATCGTCGTCAGAGAGATGCTGAAGACCTGATCCTCGTCGGCAACATGATGTGAGCTTTCAGCACTACACTCTCATCGTTGCACAATGCTTTTATTTGTTGGGTACTATTGATGCTGCAGTCATTTGTTCGAAGCCACGCTTCGTAAGGTCTGGTCTTGGCAGCTGATTGGGAGTCTCTGGGTCAGCGACAAGGAGGATCTCTCCTACTTCGAATATACACATGCCGCATTCGATATATGTCTGTCCAAGCCTCGCAAACGCTTAGTGAAAGCATTGAGGGATATGTCTATCGTGACGAGCTCGTATCAGGTGCTCTCTCTTCGCAGTGAATGTCCGCATAGATCGACAGATGAGCCAGACAATGCAATTGACGTGACATCACATGGTTGAGTGCTTGTCGATGATAGTCGTCGTCTCACATCAATGGTTCTGTGCTCACAAAGAAGCCAATGCCAACTCTCTTACTTACTCAGAATCCCAGCCAACGCTGTGTCACTCAAGCTGCTGACTTCAAACTTGACAGGCGTACGATTGTTTGCAGAGATCTGCTGGCTATAACAAGCTGCTGATAGATCGAGACGACGTTGAGAAATCACTGTGAATGGCTGACTTGTGCTGAAGCTGCCATCTAATGCTCGTAGATGGATGGTTTTGAGATACCTCCCACGAATGCATGAAAGTGACCAGCATGTTAAGGTTGTGGCGCCGACGAAGTGGAAACTAGAATCCACAGTTTAGCGGCGCTTCTTCGAGACGATTGCTGTGGTCTGCCTTGCCTGAATCTTCTATCCGCAACGTTTCTTGCTTGTCATTTCAACCACGACCGACTCGAATCCTGTTTGCTGCGAGACGAATCGCACATCACGACAGCAATAGCTGCTACACTCAAAGCGCCATTGGACGTCGTGTGTTCACGCGCAGATGTGAAAGGATAAAAGCTCCAACTTCAAACCCGACAGCTCAGCTTGAGCAGACCGACTGCGAAAGGCGCGAAGAAGATTGCGCATTGCGATAGACTGCAGAAAGAGCTTGAACAACACGCGAGTTAGTTGCCAGGATGTACAATTCTCATCGAGGAATGGCCCAAGGCCCTCCTCCACCAGGACCGAGTCGTTTGGGTGATTTATTGGATCAGGTTCGGCAAGAGTTTGAGGCACAAGCAGGTAGATCGACTGAGAGTGAGCACACTGGTATGTTTGGTTAAAGAACATGTCGAGAATATGCGACATGTGTTTGAGTGCAAGACCAGTGGTATTGACACTGACAGCTGCTTTAGTTCATGCTCAGATCGCAGAAATGGACATGATTAGAAATAAGATTTTCCAGCTCGAGCAGAGTCACAATGCTATGAAGGCAAAGTGAGTAGTTTCACAAAATTTTGTATCAGCCACTTACGATTGTAGATATGAGGACGAGATACAACGATTAAAGTATGAATTGGAGCAACGCGGTGGCTCGACTCAAGGAGGTGCAGTAGGACCAGCACAAGCACCACCACCATCAATTGGTCACGGTCCAGCAAATCTCTTTCAAGGTATCATGGCAGGAGGTGCTCAAGGAGGACCACAGTTAGCACCACCACAGCAAGATCAACAAGCTCAGCCTGGTTTACAAATGCATGCTCCACCAGCTCCAGGCTTCACACCTCAAGGACCACCACAACATCCATTTCAATATGGTCAGCCACAACAAGCACCAGCTGGAATCAACGGATACGGTCAGCCAGCACAAACTGCTTCTCCTGGACCAGGTAGATCGATCTAACCTCACGATAATCAGAGCTGATAACTTCTAGCACGTCCAACACCACCACCTCATCATCAACACCGACCACCACCAACAGCACAACAACTCGGCATCACAGCATACACAACCGAAGATCTTGATAAGATTGGAAATTCGCTTTCAGAATACGATGTTGAGAAAATGCCACCACATTTCAAAAGACAAGGTCATGAGTGGCATGCCATCTTCAACCCAAAAGCAGAGAGAAGACTTGATGTCGATCTCGTTCACACACTTGCTCATGACAGCGTAGTCTGTTGTGTGCGTTTCAGCCAGGATGGTCGATTTGTTGCTACTGGATGTAATAGATCTGCTCAAATTTTCGACGTCGAATCTGGTCAACGAGTGTGTAAGCTTGAGGATGGTCAAGCAACAGCTGAAGGTGACTTGTACATCCGTTCAGTCTGCTTCAGTCCAGATGGAAGATATTTGGCGACTGGTGCAGAAGATAAAGTCATCAGAGTGAGTACTTATCTTTCTTCAACAAGTGTTTGCTGACATACGATAGATCTGGGATATTCATGCTCAAACAATTCGACATGCTTTCAGTGGTCACGAGCAAGATATTTACTCTCTTGACTTCGCCTCTGATGGTAGACACATTGCATCCGGCTCGGGCGATAGATCTATCAGAATCTGGGATATTGTCGGAGAGCAAGCAATCCTTACAATGACTCTCGAAGATGGAGTCACCACAGTTGCTATTTCTCCAGACAATCGTCTTGTTGCAGCCGGAAGTCTCGACAAGAGTGTGCGCATCTGGGACATCAAAACTGGAACTCTTATTGAGAGAGCTGAGGGTGAAACTGGCCATAGAGACAGTGTCTATAGTGTGGCTTTCAGTCCTGACGGTCGTCAGCTTGTTTCCGGCAGTCTCGACAAGACTATCAAGATGTGGGAACTTGGAGCTGCCAATTACATGAATATGAACAGGTCACAAACAAAAGCAGGCAAATGCGTGCGAACTTTCGAAGGTCACAAGGACTTTGTGCTTTCAGTTGCTCTTACTCCAGATGGAGCTTGGGTTATGTCTGGAAGTAAAGATCGTGGTGTTCAATTCTGGGATCCTGCTACTGGTCAAGCTCAATTGATGTTGCAAGGACACAAGAATTCTGGTGAGCAGAAAATGTGGTCAACAGAAGTGGTAATAGCTAATCAAATCACAGTCATCTCAGTCGCTCCTTCACCAAGAGGTGGACTCTTCGCTACTGGCTCTGGAGATCAGAAAGCAAGAATCTGGCGTTACGATCCTTTTCGAGGTTAGGACTTTGCAAGAGTGACTGTAGCGCCGATGCCACCTCCAGATATGGCTGCTGTGCCACCATTCGTCACTCTCGAGTCGCTGAGAACTATTGCACATGCTTCAGTAACACAACATATGACTGTGAATGTCAGGAGTGATGAAGAGCGAGATGATCAGTGAGACATAGATATGATTTTGCCGGAGAATGGTGTCATATATGGAAGGTTCCTGCGAGTGGAAAAGTATTCTTACGGTCGATGAGTGCTTATCTTGGCAAGCTAATATTGCCAAGGATTGAAGATGCATGGAATGAGTTGGCTGGAAGAGGAATCATCGAGCGCTTGTATCAGAAACCATATTCTTACCACACTTGCTCATCACTGATGTGAGCAACATCGTCATTCTGACCACTATTGCATAGCATTAATGTGACAGCTCATCTTCGTTCTCGCTACTACATCACCAGACCGCAGCTCATGCAAGGGAATCTCTGCCGTCTCGAGTTCACTGAATCGCTCTCAAATATTACCATTTCGAGCTTGAACGCTTACGCGCGTCTAATTCGTTTCTGTTGAAGAATGTTCCCTGACGAATGATGTAGATCGATTGCCGACGAATATACGACATTGCTGCCAAGGTGGCATCTCAGGCCGAGTGACCTGTTGTAGCATGTCTGCGCCGACGCTGCAATGCTTAGCTGCTTGGCTGGAGAAAGAAGCAAGCAGCAACACACGTGGTGCGTTAATTCATTGTTGTCAGAATGCGCTTTTTTCGTTCTTGTAGATGTGGCTGGCTACAGTTTCTCGATCAGGCCATTTCGGCTGTACTATTGAACTTCTTGCAACCGGAAGAGTCGAGGGAATTCGGAGGTCCATCAACGCGATGGACAGAAAGTAACTTGAGAAGTTCAATGGATCAATTGCAAGAACTTCAAGATGCGACATGATCAATAGATCATCTGCATGACAAGGTGACCTCCTCATGTACACGCAATCGCCAAAATGCGTAGCCGTTGCAGCACGCAAGTGGGTACGTCATTCGACCCTGGTAAAAGTGTGCCACTTTACCAAACGTTAGTACCATTGGAAAGATCGCAGAATGTATACGCATATAACACTTCGATAGTTTCCTTTGTTCGTTCAGACGCATTCAAAGTCATCGATCGTTGACTGACCATGTGAGGTTTGGAGATAGTCGATGTCGACCTCTTTCTTCCTCTTCATCTCCACTTCACACCCCACCAAGCAAAACAACCACCTTAGCTTGGAGAAACGACACTAAGAAAGACAGATCGAAATGCGCCGAAGCATATTACTCTTCTCGATATGCGTCGCAGTCGTCTTATTATATCTGATCAGCTCAGTCTGGACTCTGCTCACATTGCTCGTGTATGACGGTCATGAAGATGCTATATCTGTAGTCGATCCGACGCAACTCCAACCACAACTAATACCAAAGATCATACACCAAACATACAAGAATCATAGCATTCCAGAAGCATGGCAATCGGCGCAACAATCATGCTTAGACTTACATCAAGATTGGCATTACATGTTTTGGACAGATGAGAAGCAGTGAGGAGTTCATCTCGCAAGAATATCCATGGTTCTTGGATACGTTCCTTGGCTACGAGTACAACATTCAACGAGCAGACGCTATCAGATACTTTGCGCTCGAGCATTTCGGTGGCATTTACGTTGATCTGGATGATGGTTGTAATCGATCGCTCGAACCGCTACTTGCATATCCATCCTGGGTTCGTAAGACTAAGCCAACTGGTATCAGCAATGATGTGATGGGAGCAGTGCCAGGTCATCCTTTCTTCAGAAGAGTTATCCAGAGCTTACAAGAATATGATATTTCATGGGGACTGCCGTATGTCACTGTCATGAGCAGTACAGGACCACTCTTTCTCAGCATGATTTGGCGACATTGGACAGCCGAAGGACGAAATGTTGGAGATGGAGCATCTGGTGGACGAGTGCGCATCCTTTTTCCTGAGCAATACATGACTGGAACGTCAAGCTTCTTCACACACCATGTTGGAAACAGCTGGCATTCTTATGATGTCGAGCTCATGTTCTGGGTAAGCAGTGTCTTCTCTCTTCAAAGTACTTCTCTAACAAATCCCAGATGCTTCGACACTGGATAATTATCACAATTGTCTGCTTCATCGTCGGCTTTACCATGATCTTTCTGGCATGGCTATTGTACGATGGATTTATTGTTCGAAATGCAGAGAAGAAACCTTGGCGAAAGCCAACTCGTGCGCGGCGATTTTCATTCTGGTCCAAGGAACGATCAGAAGAGGAGCAGGATGTGTTGAACAGACATGCCGTCTGAGCATTCTCATCATTTCTTTGTGTTGCATAGCATGGATGCGATTGCGTTTGCATTGAAGCGATGGTTGAAACACCCGATATCGAAGTGCTCGATCGGTGTGAATGAATTATAAGTAATGATCATAGCGAGTATGCATCTGATGAATCGAATCATCTTCTCAATGTTTGTCGTTGCCGTAAAGGAGTGAGCAAGGAGATGTTTATGAAGTCTGTCATCGCCGTCAAGGAGTGAGAAGGAGATGATCGTGAAAATGCCAAGAATTGCTGAAATGTTAGAGCGGGCTCTTCCGTCATGATAGCGCACGTTCCACCACACACTTTCTCGTCGCTCGAATTTGCGGCAGCAAAGGGCAACATCATTTCTTCAACCAAGATCAACAAGACATCATACGACACCAGTCAAGATGCCTGTAAGCGCCAGTACAGAACATTAGCTATCTTATATGTACTGACACTATGATTTCAGTCCCACAAGACCTTCAGAACAAAGCAAAAGCTTGCAAAGGCTCAAAAGCAGAACAGACCAATTCCACAATGGATTCGACTTCGAACAAACAACACAATCAGGTAGGTGAAGAATTGCGAGAGCGTGGAATTGAGAAGAAGCGTAATAGTCAAGAGGAGAAGAGTATCGGCTGACATATTATTGTTCAGATACAATGCTAAGAGACGACACTGGCGAAAGACTAGAATCGGAATCTAGATAACACGCAAATTTTCAGCGCTGTGTCGACAATTTCCGGAATCACGTCAATATCAATTGCATCATGAAAGCGACCCCGAAGAACAAATATCAACGATGGATACAGTCTAGTCTGTCAGAAAGGCACACGACCTGAAAGAGCATGATACGGGCGAGTAGATATCGTAAGGATAGTCAAGGAGGAACATATGCAGAAAATCAATGCAGAAGTTCAAACAAACAAACAACCCAATCTCTCCAAATCCGCAGCATATCTGTGTCATATTGCACAGGCTCCTTATATTTTGAACAAAGTGAGTGGTTCGTATGGAAATTTATACATCACATTCTTCTACCAGCGGTATGTCGGTTGATGGCGCGACAAATCGAAGTTTGGCAACCTGGTCATGTCAGCCTCAAGCTGTCAAGCTAGAAGTATAACTTACATCTGAAGTGTCAACCAGAAGCAACTTCTCTTCAGCCTGGCCAAGGTAATCGATGACTTCGACTCTGCCATCCTTGAATCTCATTACACAGCTACTACCAGCAAAGTTCCCGAACGGCTCTTGCTCAAACTCCTGGCCATTCTTTGCACGAAAAGTACCAGCTCGATTAGCCTCTGTCCCAATACGGTTCGCAAACACAACAATGAACGTCTGATCAAGAGCACTACTCAGCGGCTTGAAACGTTCCATCCAATATATCAAGGTCTGACCGTCCGGCTCGGCTGGAGCTTCGAGCAGTTCTTCTCTTGGTGTATGTGTCAGCCATGCCGTGGAAAGAACTATCAGCTTGGCATTGCCCTTGAGACTGTATGTTGCAAATTCATAGTCTGTCCATGGCGCAGTGAATTGATAAGGATTGATATCCATGCAAATGCCATGTGCCATGATTCCAAGTGAGCCAACCTCGCCGCAGAAGAATCCAGAGCCTTCAGACGCCCATATCTCATCGGTGTAGTAGAGGAATGATTTTCGATAAGTTGCTACGATCTTTCCTTGTGGATTGATGGTGACTGTTGAGTTGTAATTGATATACTCACCACTGTCGTTCTGTTCAGTTGAGATCTCAGGATAGCCAACAATGACATGGCAGTTGTATCTCAGTGCAGTCGATATGGCCCATTTTGTGCTCACGCCTGATGTCGTTGGCTCGAGATATGGTTTGATTAAGTTGAGATCTAGAAATGTATATCCTGTGAATGCTAGCTCCGGTAAGACAAGCAAGTCTGTTGATCGGAGTCCATCATGATTCTGAGCAAGAATGTTATCTGCTTTGTGTAGATTAGTCTCAACTTCGCCAATGATTGGGTTGATCTGCAGGCAAGCGACTCTCATGTTGTCCTAATCTCGAACATTGATGAAGCTTGTCTGGTCAGCATGATCGGATTGATCTCACGAGGAGATACCAGTTCGATCTTCAATGCTCAATTACGCAATTCGATTGCAAATGTGTGGTGAAGCTTGAGTGCAATCGAGGTTGTCATTCGAGGTAAACAAGCCTAAAGTATCGCTGCTACAGTCCACGACTCAACATCTGCTTTCAACTTATCACACTATTCTCAACTCATGTCAAGCATCGAGACAGTGCTGCTACAGACATAAATCTGTGCCAACACAATGCCAGATGCCAGAGGACAACGCGATCAATCTACCGACGGCGCACTTCGACCTACCACAGTAAACGCCACATCACTACCATCATCACATCTACGATCTCAAAACTCACAAGCGAGTCTCCGATCTGGAGCTGGAAGTGCAGCATCAATGAGATCACGCCAGAATCGAGATCTATTCGCGCCATCACTGTCAAGACGAGCACCTAGTCGAAATCTACGACATCAAGGTGATGTTGTACTGGTGGACTCGGACTCAGATCGAGATCGAGAAATCGTATCAACAAGTGCGAAACATCGAGGTCTGAGAAGGACACGACGATTGTCTGGAGATTTCAAGACCAAGGCGAGGCTGGAGGATGAGATATTCAATCGCCAAGCTGATGGATCCTTCATAAGAACAATCCCAGGTCTCGATGAAGCTATTCAGAAACATCTTGAGTCACCAGAGCTCGTCGAGGAGGCTACCTTGAGATGTATGTGAGCGTTTGATTTGTATGTTATGGCGCTGACATGGTTCCAGCAAACAATGATGAGTATGCTGCTATTGCACTGCAATACTTCACATCTGGTGCATCTTTGGGCAACGCAGAACGTAAGCAGCATGCAGAAGGTCATCTTCAGAGCGATTGCAAAGTAGTAGTGCTGATTCATGAATAGAATATGAAGGAATGGCAGCACCTTTGATGAGCCAGCTTCGTGTGGACATGCTACAGAAGCTTGAAGATGAGCGATGGCGATTCGAGTCGACTTGATGATCTACAGTCATCTGATAATCAGTATCTTGAAACACAGAAGATACAGCTATCATCATTTCCCGATTGTTACGCATGCATAACATGAAGAAGTGGTCATTCTTGTCAGATGGCTTCTCACTGGTCAACTCGAACCAAGATTCGATATTTGCAACACATCGACCAGATGAACAGGAAGGCTGAGATAACGCAGCATGCGGACGGGACTTGTTATGCTATATGCACTCTACCCGCAAGTTGCAAGAGCTTTCTACCTTCATCACATTCTTCGATCCTCACACGCCTTGAATATCATCCAACTTCAAGCAACCAGCTCAATCATTACAGCTCGGCGATTGGTTCACATAGTCGAGAAGACGAATTACGGAGAACACGCTGTGGTGCTTGCTGGAGAGTAAGGTAACTCACGATCAGCGTTTGTGCTCAATCATGGCAGAGATGGTGGAGAAGACAGCAGAGACTTGCAATGTGATGTCTCGTCAGCCAGACTGCGGAACAAGCAAGCCACAACAACACCCATACGAACTTCGATTCGGAACAGACCACATGCAACACTCGGTCAGCATCTATAGCTCGAATAGATCGGTGTCTAAAACGTTGGCGACATTGCGTGAAAAGGGAGAGATCAAGATGTGCGCAGAACCAACCATAGGATTCGACCATCGACTGACTCTCGACAGTGTGCTAAACTTGGAACGAAGTCAAAGTGAAACAAGTGAAGATGAGCCACGCTTTCGATTTGCGGTTCCGCTATTGTTAATCGCCTCTGTGATCATTGTCATCCAGACTGTTCTTGCGCTCAGGATGATGTGATACCAAGGATCACTTGAATAATCGCCAGAACTGGCAATTGTCATGGAGAGGTCAGACATTGTTTTCTGTGGTGTATTGCTGGCATTGAAGGATACATTCCTGTGGTCTGGCAAGATTTTGCTATTATCCTACAACTATGCAGTCTGCAAAGCATTGTGTGCACATAGTATTGTGATCTTCCACCTTATGCTTTCGAGTCATGCCAATCCGAGACCAATCAAAAATCTCCTCGTTGAAGTAGATTTAATCTGAAATCCGAAGGTCAGCTTGCGTGGTGTTATGGTGACAGTGCTCAGTAACTTGAGCTTGTATGTCTTGCTGCAGCTTCACAGGCAGCATCGAAACAGCTGTCTTCATTATAATTGCCACTTCACATTCACATGACTTGAGGAAGAGCAGTTTCAAACGATCTCTCACATCCTATGCATAATCTGCAATCAGCATAGATTCGCAATATGCTGCTGCAGCACATACTATTCCTGCTACTTCATCTTCTAGCAAGCAGCGATGTCGTTGCAGCTCGTCGACCATCAAATGCGATTCTACTTTCCACTGTCAAATCGCTAACAGTACGAGGCGACAAGGTCACAACAGCACGCAGAGTCAAGGCAATACCACAACTGAAATGTATCGGAGGCAGCGCAAAAGGCTTGTACGATGTGGACGTTATGCGATGCAAGAACAGTGGTAGTGAATACTCGAGTGAGGACATAGCATGGACTTGTCAAGCTTCACTACCATCCGAATTCAAGCTCGGCAGCACAGAAGTCATTTGCGAAGGCTATGATTCAGCAGACGATGAGTATGTGCTCAAAGGAAGCTGTGGTGTTGAGTATCGACTTGTCCTGACTGAGCTTGGAGAGCAGAAATATGGCTCGAGAAAGCAGTCTTGGTTCAAGAGCTCGAATAAGTCTGATGAGCCTGAGATGAACAGCTTCTTCACTGCTATCTTCTGGCTTGTCTTTCTAGGTATGTCCCTCATCATTCCTCATATCTCATCTAATGTCTGCAAGGTATCGTCGGGTTCATGCTGTGCAAGATATTGTTTCCAGATCCTGCTCAACGCCATCGACCTAACAACATGTTTCGTGGATTCGGTGGTGGTGGTCATGATGATGGAAATGACCCACCTCCTCCGTACTCAAGACGTCCTCCACCTCGTCCAAAACCAAGCCAACCTCAATCGAATGCTTGGAGACCAGGATTCTGGTCTGGCACAGCAGCTGGAGCGGCAGCAGGTTATGCTATGGGTAGCAGAAACAATCGAGCAGCTCCTGCTCAAGCTGGTCCATCGAATTGGTTCAATACTGGCGCTAGAAATAACCAGCAGAACACTTTTGGTGGCGGCTGGGATCGCCAAGTTCTTCTTCATCATCATCAGCTGGACCCAGCCAGCCAAGTGGTTCTCGATATGATAGCACTGGCTTTGGCGGTACTAGACGGCGATGATCGATATTTTCTGAGTACGCAAAAACTTTCGCAAGAATCATAATGCTCTTGTGACTCGTTCATGCTGTGATTGCTTTCTCCGTATAGATCGTGCTGTGCAGACATTGGTAGTGCCACGGTTTGACTGCAGCAGTCATTTCGCTCCGTTCTTGATCTGCGACAAGTCATGCATCAACAAGGCAACGCTGAAACTGCGTCGATAGCGAATACGAATGCAGTGCTTGCTGGAATGCCATCAAAATCTGTAAGACTGGTCAGTGATGTTCATACATTCAGATACTACAACATACCGTATCTCATAACTACCAGCTCTGGTCATATAACGGACCCATTTCACGCTGGAGTAGTTGTTCTTCTCAAAGACCTTCAAATACCTCACAAGCAAACCACTACTCGTGAACATGAGCAGATTGAACTGCATGCTCAGAGGTGGTCTACTCCAAGCCTTTTGATTCGTCATAGCAGAGAGCTGAGCCTCAGCAGAAAGCACAAACTCACTCTGACCAGTGAAACGAGCGATCTTCCAGACTATTGCGTTCTCTGATGGCTCGTACTTTGCCTTACCTTGCGAAGTCCTTGATGTGATGTCTGCGGTGTTCAAAGGTGTTGGGATCTTGACGACCACATTCGTGGCAAATAGCTTGGCGCCATAGTTGGCTTTGATAGCGATGCTGTATTCGACCTTCGACTTGCCGATCTCGTTGACAATAGCGTGGACCTTGAAAGGAAGATTGATGTTGGCTGTTGCTCGGTATGTCATCAGCTGGAATGAACCATCCGGTGGCACAAATGATATGGTACGGTCTGATTGAAAGCTGCTCAATTTCACACACTGATGGAGAGACACATCTTCCAAGGCAACTGAGCCAGCTGCTGCTTTAGATGCCTTACCACCAGCTGCATTACCAGGTCTGCCACCCAATGCAACATCATTACCATTCTCTCCAATCAATAACGAGTCGTTCAATCCAAATTTGCATTCTGGAGTGCCTGAAAGGTATGCGCGCATCTCAATCGTTCCATTCACATCTGCTCGAAGAACCGTACCTGTTGCCGAGACCAGCAAACTCACATCTTCAATCACATCCACAAAAGCCTCATTCCTTCTGTATTTGATGCCATCTCTTCGCCAACTGAGAGCTCCAGTAGCTTGCATTGTGATCTTCTGACTGTCTTCCATGACGGCACGTTCAGACTTGACACCTTCAGTCGTAATATACATCTTCAAAGTCTCCGTTTCAGTATTTTGCGGATATCCAAAATCCAAGATCTCATCAAGCAGCTCATAAACCATGACAAAATTGCTCTTAACTGCTTCTTCGTCGAATCGACCAAAATAGCTCTTGCCAAGGTTCACCAGCTTGTAGAGAAACTCGAAAACAAGTGCTGAGTTCGCATTTCCTTTCGATATTCCAACAATGTAGATATTGTCATTCTTGATATGCGAGAAGGTTGTGCTGCCAAGTGTCAAAATAGGTGAGCGAATCTGTGCATTCGAAATGACTTGTATCCGGAACACATCTGCTAGACGAGGTCGCATGTCTTGACGAAACGCTCGCATGATGAGCAATTCGCCCTTCTGATTGAAGAGAAGGATACCGGACAACATGCTGTGCAGTCTGTCACCCAGATGGGTGCTGACGATTGAAGATGACTAGCACTTTCGTGTTGTGTATTCGAGAAGTGAGCTGTAGTGGTGGATGTTTTTGTATCCGGCTAGCTCAGATCTTCGCTGCGTGGACGTCGTTGGTCTGCATCATCAAGAAGTCACTCATAAATCACCTTTGTCATCTTGCGCCAACTCAACAACAAAGCTTCTTGCTCTTCCACAAGAACGTGGTCACTACGTCTACGACATCCGTGCAACAGCGACCATTGGCAGAACTGAAATAATACCTACGCTCGCCAGCGTCACAGGCCTTATCGCACAAACATGAAGCCAGTCGTCTCAGCTTTCAATGCATGGTCATGGTAAGAAGACATTCATTCCAGAGCAGAGCATCGACTGACGGTCTATCTACGCAGCATCGTCATCTCCATGTTCGCCATCGTCATTCTCAGCATAATTGGAGGTCTTTTCGCCAGTAATTCCCGCAGCATGTTGAGCAAAAAAGAAGATCCAGAAGATGGTGGAAAGGTAGCAGTGGCAGTCTTTGGAGCTGTCGCGATATACGGAGTGAGTTTGAGCCTATTACTCAAGATTCAGCACATGAACGGCAGATGAAAGACATTACAGATGCGCTCAGATCTTGGATCTGACATTGTATGAGCAAGGAACAGCACTAACATGCTTGCAGGCATTCTTATTATTCTGCGGACTACAAGCATTCCTGCATCAACGACAACGAGCTGGTGGCGAGATTGCTCTACGATAAAGAGATTATAACAGATCTTGGACAAAGCAGCTTGGAGATACCATGCTTGTTATGGTACAGGCAGCAAGTTATGAACATATTGCTACATTGCAAGGAAGGCGTTGTGAGGATTTAAGATGTGGAGTTTCTGAACGACATCGTGGCTATTAATATTATTTATACATCCTGATGTTATACATTACATGCTTCACGAATAAGCCTGTGTCATGTTGAGACTATCGTGCCTTCAGATATCTTCCAGTCCAGACACAAGTGTGTACATTTCGTCAATCATTCTCGTCAAAATCAGGAAGAGTTGGTCTAGCAAAGCTTCCAAAGTCATCATCATCAGCAGCTCCAAAGGTACCAGTGCTGTAGATCTCGCCACGCCTTTTGAGTTGCTTCTTCCTATTCCGTTCATCACGTTTCTTCTCCATCTCAAGCCTCTGCTTTTCACGTTGCTGCTTTTGCAACTCACGTTGACGTACACTTTCTTCTTCTTGTTTGACAGCAGCTCGCATTTCCTCTTCTTTGTCTTTCATCGATGCTTTGATCACCTCATTTGCATGCTCCAAGCTATCGTACTTGTGAAAGTCATTGACATCTCGATCAATTGCTTGTGCATACTCTGCAAGGTTGATACGATTGCGAGGATCTGCTTGTCCAAGCAGAACAGCATTGATTCGGTCCGGTTCCAATCTCTCTTCGCGGACGAACTTCATCTTGATATGTCTGCGAGTCTTGGGTGGAAACATCTTGGAAATAATGAAGAAGTCAGTACCAAAATGGCGTAGTGCATCGTAGAAACGATCAGTCTCTTCTTCACTCCAAGCGTCAGATTTTCTTCGAAAGTTTGGCACTCTTTCAGTTTCATCTCTCCGTCGATCATTCATGTACGTCGTACGATTGAGTCGGAACGTCAAGTTCTCCTCTTCTTGAGCAGGCTGATCAGCAGTATCGTTGATGGTTTCTTCGATACGTGCAGCTCGATCGATTGTCAAAGAAGTCTCGTCTTCCACGATCTGACCGCCAACGATTCGAAATCGAACACCACCAGTACTGGCTCGTGTGATGGGAAGAGGTCGTGCTGGTGCTCCAGCTTGAGCTGCATTTCGGTCGTCGCCATCCTGCTGATCATTTGCAAGGTCTTCTCCATCGATGGTGGGAATCGGTTCATTATCTTGCTCTCTCCGTCTATCCCCACGTTGAATCGCATCTGCTTCTGCTCGTCGTCTCTCTGCTACAGCATTCCAATCAATCTTCGCCATCTTCTTCTCTCGTGCAGAAACACGACCATGTCGTGCGTCGTGTGAAAGATCGAACATAGACAATGTTGATGGATCAATCTGATGTTCCTCTGGATCGCTTCCTGATTCTTCGTTCTCGCCATTCTCTTCAACTGGCTCTTCACCTTCATCTTGACTGGATACTCTTGCTCTACTTAGTCTGGCTTTTCTTGTTCTGGCATTTCGAGTTGGTGGAACTGTTCTCTCGCTCAGATTCAGAGCGGCATCTGTAGTGGCTGATCCTGGCTCTGCATGCGCAGATTGAGAGGCAGCT
This sequence comes from Persea americana, assembly GCA_029852735.1. Classification (NCBI taxonomy): domain Eukaryota; kingdom Viridiplantae; phylum Streptophyta; class Magnoliopsida; order Laurales; family Lauraceae; genus Persea; species Persea americana. The sequence continues at coordinate 15,473 of JAQQXO010000154.1, read as the reverse complement.
ACTGCTTGCTGATCGTCTCCTTCCTCTTGAGGCAAAGATTGAGCTTGACTTCGCTTTCTGCGATTGCTGCGCGCAGGTCTTCGCTTGTTTGGTGCTGAAGTAGTAGTAGTCGTCTCATCGTTGCTCGCAATTTGTTGCCCAGTCGTAGACGTGGTTGTTTCCTCATTCTCGACCTGTGCACTTTCTTCCGTTCTCAGTCTCTTTCTTGTACGTCGAGCCACTGCCGTAGGTGCACCTCTTTTACGAGTCTGCCGTGGTTCAGATGCATTGATGATTGATTCCGCCACTTGGCTTGTGCTATCACCTTGTACAGCTGCTACGTTACCTCGCTCTTCTACTTCTGAAGCTTCTTGAATCTGCTCAATGCTTGTTCGTACAGCTGGAGGTTGAGTCTGGAGGTCTCGTTCTCCCATGTCTGCAACTGGTCGCTCTACCATAACAGGAGGTGATGGTAATCTTACTTCTTGAATTGGTGCATCTGTAGGAATAGCGGACTGTTCTGTTGAAGGCAGCACTTGTATAGCTTCACCACTTTCGGCATCTTGGTTGCTTTGTTCTGGCGGAGCAGTATTCGATGTAGATTGCTGAGCATTTCTTCTACGCGGTGGTGCTTTTGGAGGTGCTTTTCTGCCTCCGATCGCTGATGATGTGAGCATGATGGAAGATCCTCTCGGCTTTTCAAGGTTCTAAGGTGTATGTCGTCGCGGCATTTCGAGAGGTTCGCGTTGTGTCCTTACAACGCGCTTCTCAGCTGAATATAAGTGGACCTGAGAGCACTGCTCATGGATCCAGATGACCGACTGTAATGCGACTGGTATTCGCGATTGAGTCATACGGATTAGAAATGTTCGAGAAGTCGAGAATCGAAGTGACTGTTTAGCGGGCAACAGAGTTCGACACGTGACTCGCGGGACGCTCCCGCGAAGAACTTCATGTCAGTCTTGCAAAGAATATCAAACTGCTCCTTTTGCGAAACACTCATGACCACACATCCCTTCAACAGTTCAAAGCCTCACTAGCTGTGACTACGACATCTGAAAATATCACAAAGAGCTACTAGCCGCTGGCACTGATACTATACACCACGCGCCATGGTAGCAAAAGCAAGCAAATCAGCTCAACATTTACACGTTTAAGTCGAATCAGAACTGCGCCTATTGACGTCAACAAATGACTGTCACGCAGCCAGCCATCGTTGCGATCACTCAGTCCATCTCACAGTCGAAGATGGAAGATCGCAAGCGGTCGCTGGCTGCTGATGTGGAAGATCTCGCACCAAGCAGAAAACGAATTGCAAAGGATGAAAATGGCTCACACTTCCGTCTTGAGGGTGACAAAGAGAAAGAAATTGAGGTGAGTGACGTGTTCGATGGCGCGCGCATTTCAAAGTGTCGTGCTGTTGAAGTTGAGTGAAGTGTGTATGCTCACGTGCCTTTACAGAACTTTCAGAAAGATGCGATACACAGACAAATGAAAGCAGAAAGACGAGAGAAGAAGTATTATGAAGAGCTGTACAACGATCTCAACAGAAAGATTACACACCATGACGATCATCTTCGCGCTGTCGATGCATGGTTTGCGCAACTCTTAGATGAGTTGCGCATCCTTGCAGCAGATTCGTTACCACCTCCACAAGCGATTCCTGTCACAACAAATGGTGAGTGCGCGGTCAGAAACTGACATGAATAACTTAAGCTAATATGTAACACAGGCGGCGAGATCTTCAAATCCTCTCTGAATTCGCAGAGCGTGCATCCTTCGCAAACCAGCTTCAAACGCATAGCAGTAAAGTCAAAGCTGCAATTGCCGAGATCTTTACTCGCATACCAAATGCTACTCCAGAAATCCGAGCTCTTCAAGAGCAAATCACAACAATGCTTGCGCAAGAGAAGTTGATAAGAGCTGAATGTGAAAAGTTGAATACAGAAAAATCAACACTCAGTGAACAGATGGAAACTGCGGTCTGGCGGTACATGAAAGCTGAGAAAGCTCTCGATAGAGCCAAAAGCGCACAAATTGCAAAGCTTGAAAGACAACTTATTGCTGGTGGTAATGCTCCTTCGCCTACGGTTGAGACCAAAGCAGCAACTCCAGTAAAACGAGAGCATTCCGATACTAATGGGGATATAGAAAATGGAGTCGATGCAAGCGAAGCAGAGACTGCCCGAAGAGAAGCAGTCGCTATAGCTGATGCACGAAAGAGGCAGCTCGATGAGATCGAAGCCGAGAATGAACGATTGACGAATGCTTTGTCAGCAGCAAGAACCAAAGTTGCATCTCTGGCGAACGAAGATTATGCTGAGACAGCATTGTTCAAGACAGCAAAGGCTCAATTCGAAGATGTCATCACAAAGATCAATGATCTAGAATCGACCAATATTCACCTCCGTGAAGAAGCACAGAAGCTTCAATCAGAACGAACAAGCTATCGATCACAAGTAGACGAAGAAGCTCGCGCACAAATTAGTGAAGCCGAAGCACACATTGCAAAGTGTGAGGTAGATCTTGCCAGAATCCGAAATGCACGAGATGAGACATTTTCAGAGCTCAACATTCGAAAAGCAGCCGAGGACAACAGACGTACAGCTGCAGATCAAGCTAGGGAACTTGCAGAAGCTCGAGACAAGAAAATAATATCTCTTGAGTCAGAGCTTGCTCGTATCAAAGTACAGCTTGGCGATCAATCAGCTACTACATCATCCGAAGAATTGAATGCATTGTCTGTGGATGAATTGAAGATTCGTCTACAGAACCTTGAACAACAACACCAGCTTCTTGGTCAAGAACTTCCTTCAATTGAGGACGCGTGGCGCAAAGCACAAGCTATCGCCTCGAGAAAAGTTGCTGATGTTGCAGAAGCTGAGGAGAAATTGTCCAGACTCTCTGCTGAGAAGGTCAAAGCTGATCAAAAGTACTTTGCAACCATGAAAGCAAAGGATTCTCGCGAAGGAGAGCTGCGTGTTTTGAAAGCGAAGGATGCGCGAAGTTCTGAGATTGTGACTCAACTGAAGGAAGCAGATGCACGGTCAAGAGAGCTTCTCACTGCTCAAGATCGTCAGCTTGTTGAAATGAAAGATGTGTTGGCTTCTACTGAACGCCAGTTCAGAGCAGCAGAACAGAAACACGTCGAAGCACAAACCCAATTCGCTGGTTTGCGCAAACAAGTTGAGGAGTTCAAGTCTATGATTGGTTCCAAAGACGAAGAAATGCTGTCACTCAAGAAGAGTAAGCGTGAGATTGAGAGTGCGTTGGAAGGCACAACGGCCAGATTGGAGGACACCAAGAAGCACTTTGAGACAATGCGAAAAGCCAGAGCTTCACAGTCCAGCACCGACTCTGGCGAGTGGAGAGTAAGTCTTCCAATATGACATGAGTAACAAGCCGCTAACAACTTTTGCAGAGAGTCGCAATCTGTCCAGTCTGCACCATGAACATTCGTGACACCGCTATGAAATGTGGTCATGTCTTCTGTTCGGGCTGTGTGCAAGACTTGATTACCAACAGAAGCAGAAAGTGTCCATCTTGCGGTCGTGCATTTGGATCAAATGATATGCTTCCAATTGTCCTTACTTGATAGAACAATTGTTTAGCTTTCTGGCTCGGCCTTGACGAAAGAACTACCGGCGTTGTAGTGTGTCAAGATTAGAGTATTGTGTTAGTATACGTATGGTTGAGAGCAGATTCGAGCCACCAGTGGAGATGTTGTGCTGGTCATTGAGTGGTTTGCTCTTGTAACATTATAATTAAAACCTTCTAGCACCTCTTCCAATAGCACGAGCACGTTGAGATGCATGTTTCGAGATTCCAATTCGATCGAAGTCTATTCTGCTTTCTGATGCTTGCTTCTCTCCTTTGTCAGAGAAACTGGTCTCAGGAGTGACACAGCAATCCATATCAATCCAAGCAAGACTGTGATCAATGTAGCACCAGGAAGCCAGACGCCATTGCTAGCCTTCAGGATCGGTACCTTGACCGTTGAGTATAGAGAAGAGCCAGAGACAGGTGGTATGTGATAGACATCGTTTTTGGTCCAAACATACCATCATAGCCTAGATTTGTGCGGTCAAAGGGATTGATGCTCATCTTCAATCCTTCTTGAGCTTCACAAGCCCAAAAAACTGCTGGCCAAGGTATTGATATATTGCGGCGTGTGTCAGGTGCTGAAGATGATTGTTGTAGATACCTGAGATGCATCGGTATATGCACATTCCACTTGCCGATTGTTTGAACGAAATGTTGGCAGGATGAGAGAGCTCAAATAATGCAGCAGATCCCCATTGTTCGATGGTCCAGTCTGGTGCTTCGAGATCTTCTGCACCACTGAGTGTACGCAGAGCAACAAGATTCTTCGACTTCAGCAGTGATTGCTCCATCAGCTGATAGCGATCGAGGAAGATTGCTGCAGGAATAGTGAAGTATGCATGTAATGCACATGTGTTATCAGGTGAGACAGTGCTTGCCGCGGAAATGAGAGAATCACTTCTGGATGAAGACCAGTCGGTTGCTGCAGCGACATCTCGAAGTTGCTGGGTGGCTTTGTGACTGTTGAGTGATGTCTTGAAGGGAATGAAAAGAGTGTAGCGCCTGTATCTGATTAGCAGTGCGTAATATCAGTGCTTGTGTGCTTACTTGGTCGTACTGTTCCTCCGTCTAACAGAAATCCGCCAAGTTTGATCTCTTCCGGTTCATCAGCCTTCTCTGGTGATAGAAAGCCATTTCGATTGGGTCTTCTCCAAAGTCCTTCAAAGATAATGATTGATCTTGTGGCGATCCAGCAAGCATTCTCGGATTTGGTGGCCAGACGGCTGTAAGGACAAGAACATTGCTGGCTGATGGCATCGAAATCCAGATACACTTCAGCAGCATCTCTCAGCATCTTAGCTTGCTGAAGACACCGATGCTGAAACTCCAGTTTGCTGACATCTGGAGGACATAACAGCGAGGACCAGTTCGGATGTGAGGCAATATCATGATGCGAGCGATAGTACTGGTAGGTGGCAGTGCTTGCGAATCGCTCGGACATGACTGACGGAGAGCTGAAAGACTTTTTCGGGCCCACACATCTGCCATCTATGCTGAATAAATTCTTCAACAAGGCGCAGACTGACGTTTTCTGTTCCTGATTTTTTGGAGTGTAGAAGACATGTAAGCCAGCTGGTATTCTCGAGACCAATGGTGTGATGTGATGGAAGTCTCTTGGTCGTGTCCATCGTATGTGGAGCTCATGAGACTGACCAATAGCTTTGGCATGCTACGAGGTGTCAGCCATTGTACTCTGGCTATATGATCGACTCACTTTGTCATTCAGCTCATCCAAGCCAAACGTGATTCGCTTCTCAATCGTAGCATTTCGATAGTCAGCGTAATCGAGTTGACCGCTTGGAAACTTGATCGATGCCGGATTGATCGCAGTTCCAAGTGGATGGAAGTATGTCAAACGTTCTCTCATGCTTTGAGGTGGTTGTATAATATACGAATCTGATCCAGAGACTCAACAAGAAAAGAACAGATCTGCTTGCGATGACGACCTCAGCGTCTATTAGTACTCGTGCTTTGACATCTTTTTCGAGGATTGCTATTGCTTGGATGGAAGATCATTCCAAGTCGACAGCAGATGAAGTGCTTGGCGATATGTCTGGACGAGGCAGCAGCAGAGATTACGTAATCTGCTGTCCTCAGGACATCAAAAATTCACTTCCAGTCACCTATCCAAAGATGTTTGTGCTTTGCCACGTCTTCCACATGTACCTCACACAACAGTTTGCAACACGGTAGGCGATTGCGAAGACACCGTAATGCCAGCTCTACGTACGTCGAAAGGACGAAAGCCGCCACCAGATGGATTCGAAGATATCGAAGATACCTTGCTTGAATTTGGCAATAAGATGAAGGACGCCGAGAACGAAAGTCATGAAGGCAAGAAGAAGCACGAAATGGTCTGGCCAGTATTTCAGATCACACATCAGCGTAGGTAGTCCCTTGCTATCATGGCTGCTACATTGAGAGCAGTGCATTGCTCAATTACATACATTCGAATGCCGAAAGCTACTACATCGCCCCAGTCAGACGGGCCGTCAAGGTGAGATCTTTCTTCTTGACTTGACTCTCAAGCCTTTGACGGTATAATGGGTGAAATAAGGTCATCAGCTGACGGTTTGTGTTGTCAGGTTCAAGATATATCTATGATCTGTACTACGAGAAGGAAGCCATCAGCAAGCCGTTATACGATTGGCTGCTGAAGAATGGCTATGCCGATGCAAATCTGATCGCAAAGTGGAAGAAACAAGGCTATGAGAAGGTGTGTCGTTTTTAGACGAGAAGTCACCATCGCTGACATTCACCAGCTCTGTTGCTTGAGATGTATTCAGACCAAGGAGACCAACTTCAACAGCACATGCATCTGTCGCGTGCCACGAGAGCAGTTGAAGGAAGATCAAACAGTTCAGTGCATCAGTTGTGGCTGTCGTGGATGTGCCAGCAGTGACTGAGGTAGTGTGAGAGTAATGACATGAGTATGGAGCTTGGAGTTTGGAGAGTTTTATGTAGGACGAATTGGGTCACGATATTCAAAACTGTATTACATTATTTGCTTACTCGAATGCTATCAATCAGCATAGTCTGCCTCTAATTCTGAGCCAGATGAATCGTCATGCTCACTGTATGTGATTGCTGGTACATCCTGCTCGTCCAGCGAGTGAGGCGTCGCTAATCCACTCGGCATGATACCCTCAGAAGTGCCTGGTCTTGATGAAGCTGAATCTCCGTCGCTCTTCCAGATCTTTCGTCTGAATAGGCTCACCGGACTTCGTCCACTTGCTGGACTGTTCTGGTCACTTCCTGGGTTCGATCGGAAGGCTGTCTGAGATCTTGACATGACATGATGCATGAATGGAATCTCGATCGAGCTGTTTCCATTTCTTGCAAACAGCACAAGTGCCAAACAAAGCAGCAGCAATGTAGATTGAACTATGCCCATTCTCTTCTGCCATACAAGCTCATCCACCACGAGTGTAAGTCGACTGCTGAGATCGGTCATTTCTCGACGATGTTGCTCTCTCTGTCCTTCTAGCTCTATCACTGTACTCTGCCATAGCTGATCGTATGCCTGTCTAAAGCCAGCTAGTTCAGCCATGACAGTGTTGTTCAGGTTTGATAAGAATGCTGTGGTAGAGCCGATTTGTCGTTTCTCTACTTTGTTAAACGCTTCTCGGAGGATCCGAGATGACTGTTCTATATATTGCATGCTCAAGCTACTGTTGCTTTCCAATTGCTGCAATCTCTTTGATATTGATTTGAAAAATGATTCTTGTGTCGATGGTTGCGCTTGTGCTGCTGTGCTCGAGTGTGATTGTGGTTTCGTGGTATTTGTGTGAGGCGAGGACAATGTTGTGGTTTCGTTCGATGTGCTATTTGCAATCACTGAGTTGTTGAGACTGCTTTTCACTGCTGTGTCGTTGACTGTCTTGCTTGAAACAGTATTGTTGCTGCTCGAGGTTGTGGAGCCAGATGAGATTTTGCTAGAAGTCTTCACTGCGCTCGTTGTCGTGTTCGACGCCGCTGTGCTGGTAGATGAAGCGGTGCTGTTCTTTGTAACAATCTCAATAGACATGCTTGCTGTTTGTGTTACGCTTGTCAATGATATGGATGAGCTAGATCGCTTGTAAGCGCTCGTAGATGTGCTCGGGATAGCACAAGTGTCTGATCGAGATTCAAAAGGATTCTTCTGTGGCGAGATTGTGACAATATTTCTCATGGTTTCATCGGATCGAGCTTGCAATGAACTGCTTACATCTGTCGTCGGTGTGGCCGAAACTTCCTCGCTTATACTCGTCGTGCTCACAGAATCTGACTTGAAACCTCCAACTATTCCTTTCTTCTCCGCTACAGTCGTATGCATTGGCTCTGTCACTGTCGTTGGGGCTGGCAAAACTTCAGAAACTGCTTCAGCAGTGTGTTGAGGCAGATCACCACGAGCTGATTCTTCCTGATTACGAAATTCTTCCATCATGGTTGTACCATGTACCCTCAGCAAGCTGATAGGACAATAGTATTCGCTGCCATAATGCGTCCGAAACTCAATTCTCAGATATCGAGCCCATATCAATGGATTCTCGATCAAAAACGCTTGCACTTCTCGAGTGTTCCTAGCTTCGAAAGTGCCTAGATCCTTCCAGCCTTCACTTTTTGCAGGATATCGGTCAGAGATTGATACCTTGAAATGTCGAAATATAGAGCTGAAGAACTCGTAATTGGCAAGGACAATGGTGTCAACCAGAATGTCGTTGCACAGCTCTACAATGAAATGCTTATCTTTAGCAGAACATTTGTTAAGCATGTAGCTGTCCTTATTCTCGATCAAGATTGATGATGCAGACTTGCATTCAGGATTGCTTTTGAGGATTGTTGCAGCACAATCGAATGAGGCATAGTTGGTACGCTCTTTGCATGTCTTGCCAGCATCTCTCGGTCTTAGAGCTTGTGAGGCATGAGAATCTTGGCTAGCTGTGCTTTCACCACTTGAAGTTGCTGATCTTATTGTGTCGATAGCGGGTTTATGAGGCCGTTGAGCTGCGCCACCAAATCCAGAGAAGTCAATATCTATCTCGTTCTCGTCTCCGAGAGTTTCAAAGTCGTTGAGATCTGGAGCACGCCGTCCAGTCTCGACATGCTTTGAGCCAATGTTCTCACCAGACTGTCCAGCTTTGGCGAGATTCTGCTGCTTCCAGTCTTCGAATGATAAAAAGCTAGATTCATCTAGCAAAGGATCACTGTCAGTTTCTGCAGTTGGCTCAATCGTGGAAGCATTCTCCGATGGCTTTGTAGTAGCTATGGCTACACTCGCTGACGTCTCGTCTTGAGGTAGATCTGATGTGGCGTTTGTTGCCAGATCCGGGTCTTGAGCATAGCTTGTTGTGAGTACGCTTGTGATCGTAGCATCAGTATGTGTGCCATCTCGTCTGCTCTCAGTTTCTGTTGACTGTTGCGCCAGCGCATCTGATTTGGTCTGAGTGTGGCTAGTTCGTGATCTTGTCCAGTCTGTTCGAAGGCATTGTTGTGGAAGGATGTCAGTGATATAGTTCACCGATCTTGCACCACAAGTCAAGGTGTCCGTTGGCGATGCTGTCTTGCTTTTGCTTGTGTTGATCTTGCTGGTCGTTTGTTGTGATGTGGTAGTAATCTTCTGACTAGAGATTATTCCATTATTGGTGACAGTTTGCGTAAATTCATCAGCAAGCACAAGACTGAGAACGAGCACTGAGCAGCACCATATCCTCATCGTTCTGACACAAGCATGATGACCAGATTTCTCGTCATCTCTCACTGCAAGTTTCGATCTGTATGGGTGGTCTTGATGGTTATTATTGCAACTCTGTCGTCTGTTATCTTACCCAAAGTGTTATCAGGTCATTACCCTAATGAATATCTCTCCTTCACGACCGTGAAGAAAGTTCCAATCTTCTTTCATCAAGAATGCGTCTATTGTCAAGACGAGCGCAAGCTCTATGGGCTTCTGCTCCACGGCCTCGATCACAAATTGCCGTTGATCGAGGCTTCGCAACAGTATCGGATAGAATGTGAGTATTGGATAGATCAGGCGATATACCATTCTGACGAAAAGCAGCAACGATGTCGATGTCGTAGTCATCGGTGGAGGCCATGCTGGCTGCGAAGCATCTGCAGCAGCAGCAAGAGCTGGTGCTCGAACGAAACTTGTCACGCCATCTTACGACAACCTAGGAGTATGCAGCTGCAATCCATCATTTGGAGGTATTGGCAAAGGAACTATGCTGCGTGAGATCGATGCTCTCGATGGTGTGGTCGGACGCATAGTTGATGAAGCTGGTGTTCAATTCAGAGTGCTCAACAAGAAGAAAGGACCAGCAGTATGGGGGACCAAGAGCTCAGATCGATCGAAAGCTGTACAAGAAGCACATGAGAGAAGAGATGATCAGCTATCCTGGTCTAGAAGTACATGAAGGCAAGGTTGCGGATATCATACTTGATCAGTCGAACGAGATCCAAGCACAAGGACGACATGGAAAGATTGTTGGTGTTCGACTTGAGTCTGGAGAGATCATAAGGACAAGTAAAGTGGTCATCACTACTGGAACATTTCTTGGCGGAGAGATCCATATTGGTCTTGAAGTCTTTCCATCTGGACGGATGGGAGAGGCTGCGACATTTGGTCTGTCGAAGTCGTTGAAAGATGCAGGATTTACAATGGGTAGATTGAAGACTGGTACACCTCCTCGAATAGCAAGAGATTCGATCGATTATAGCCAGCTTGAAGTACAGCCTGGCGATGATCCACCAACTCCATTCTCATTCCTCAACGAGCGTGTTGCTGTTGAGGAACAGCTGAATTGCCATATGACAGCCACCAATACAGAAGTTCACGACTTGATCAAACAGTATCTTGATCAGACTATACACATTCGCGAAACAATCAAAGGACCGCGATATTGTCCTTCTCTCGAATCAAAAGTCGTTCGATTTACTGATAAGGAGAAGCATCTTGTTTGGCTCGAACCGGAAGGATTTGATAGTGATTTGGTCTATCCGAACGGTCTGAGCATGACAGTACCAGCTGAAGCGCAACACATGGCTCTACGAAGGATGAAAGGTCTAGAGAATTGTGTTATGACAACGCCTGGTTATGGTGTTGAGTATGACTATGTCGATCCACGAAGTTTGAAAAGAACACTCGAGACGAAAGCTATTGATGGTCTTTTCTTGGCAGGTCAGATCAATGGTACTACAGGATATGAAGAAGCTGCCGCTCAAGGTATTGTAGCTGGGATCAATGCTGGTAATGCTGCAGTAGGAAGAGAGCCATTCACAATGGATCGTTCTGAAAGCTATATTGGCATAATGATCGACGATCTCATTACAAAAGGAGTCAGTGAACCATATCGAATGTTCACCAGTCGAAGCGAGTATCGTATGAGTGCTCGAGCAGATAACGCAGATCTGCGACTCACAAAGAAAGGACGTCTTGCAGGAGTTGTCGGAGATGCTCGATGGAGAGCTTTCAATGATGAAAAGGCACAAATGGATGAACTCAGGAACTTGTTACAGAGCAAGCAACTCAGTGCTCCAGCGTGGTCTAAACTTGGTTTGCAAGTTCGAGTGGACTCTACTAAACGATCTGCTTTCGATCTGCTAAGAGGTGTACATGTCAATGTCAACACTTTTAGAGAATTGATACCAGAGATCTCAGCATATACACAGCGTATTGCGGATCGATTGGACATCGAAGGAGTATACGCTCCATATGTTGTTGCACAAGAAGCTACTGCTGCTATCTTTGCTCGAGATGAAAGTTTGCTGTTACCTGCAGGACTGAATTACGAAGCTATACATGGATTGAGCTACGAAGAGAAGAAAGTGCTTTCTGAAACAAAGCCAGAATCAGTTGGCCAGGCACGAAGAATCGAAGGTGTAACACCACATGGAGCGTTGAGATTGCTGATGCATGTCAAACACTCTGAATATGCGGGACGACAAGCAACCATCTTCAAAGAAGTTGCTGAAAGCACAACACCAGGCATAGAATTGTGATCAAATCGACCAAATTCATACACGAGTCATATGCTTGATCAATTTCTGGTTGAGTATAGCTTCAGCTGTTGTGCTACTATCTGAGACAGAGCAAATATGCTGGTTCTCAACAGTGATGCTGTGGCGCCTCGTTTTCATTGTCAATGAAATGTTGAGGCAAGCTGAAGAAGTTTTATTGATGAGGATGAGCGGTCAAAGATTTGACTTGAATTGAGATATCCGTATGCATGAAAAGCAAAGTATTCTTCGCTCTCGAAGAATGCTGATTGGTTGTGCTGGAATTCGGATAATGGTCTACAAAAGTACTTCCAGCACTCGATGTACCTGGTCGTTGATAGAACGAAGAGCAGTAGTGCCGCGCTTACTTACATTATGCATCTTTTCCACCCAATCGTGTGGTATTGCAACACATATAATGCCATCTTGAGCTTGATCGAGCTCTGTTTGTGAAAAGACTTCATTGTCAAGTGATCGAGCTCAAACAAGCTGACAAAATTTTGCTTGTGGGAATTTTTGAAGCTTCGCCGGCCATGAATCCAGCCAATGTCAGCTCCTGCATTTCGATCCTGCTTAAATTCAACCGACTATGACAAGTAGTGGAGACTTCTCTTCATGCGCATGACATGCGACATTCATCAACTGTGACAAGATCTTGCTGATCTTCCCTGTTGTTTATGGCCTCTCGCTTGTAGAATTTGATAATCTGACTGGATTGCCTCAGACAGTGTCTTCGATGAACAAGCTCGTGGCCTGCTCTAGTCACAAGCCGCTTGTCATGACGACACCTTTATCTGCAGGTGCTACGGCGATTAGCAAGACTAGATGCAGGAGATCTGAATTGGTAACCAGACCTCCAAGGTGTGCCAGAACAATTGCTCAATATGGCGGCTTACTATTCTTCTGCTCAGCCTCGAATCCTGCTCATCCATCACCTGGTCGACTCTGATAATGCCAACAACAGTCGAAATAGTCAGAACAACAGAATATGGCTCGCCCAAGTACTGGAAAGCTGTTCAATGTGGGCTGCCCAAATCTCCTTCTAGGATCCACAATGCCTGTATGACGAGTGTGCTCGTCTGTTCACATTTTGTGCCTTGTCGTGATAGGCTATAATCTGCATGTCGACCTCTGCAGATGCTGCGAAATTATGGATGATCTGCCTGTCACATTGCATTTGTAATTCTGCTCATTCCAGCCTGATCAGTTTTTGTTCTACAAAACTGCCTTGAGCAATCGAATATGGTAGTCTCATTCCGTTTCTGGTACCTGACGCCGGTTTTTCTAATCATGAAGTGATTTTGATGCTCGTGGTCGATGAGATGTTGTAGCTATAATTGTGTGAGGCACATGACTGCACAAAACCCCACCTCATTCTTGCGCTTCGCATCAACTTCAAGCACCTCAAATCGTCAACTTTACAACTCCAACATTTCATCATCACTTTATAACTCTCTCTACCTTCACGCGACCATACCACCACAGCCAGCTGTCGTCGAGCTGCTAGCTGCTTCTTCCATACGGACACGTTCCATGCTCACAGTGATCAGAGATCTGGCATTGAACACAAGCGCCAAAGAGTGAATTACAGCGTCACACGACCTTCTACGATCAATATTGAGCAAGAAGTTCGCGTAGATTGCTCGCAGCAGTAACTACAAGCTTTGAAAAATATCTTCTCTGCGAGGTTCACGAACAGCGACTACAACGACGCGACATATTGGCCTCAGATCCGAAACCTCACCGATTCTGTGCCTCAACAAATACAACATTACAACGTGATCACACCAAAAGACAATTCACAATCCCCATTACCTTCACAAACACCGTCGAAACCACCCAAGCTGGCAAAAAATCCAGCTTTTCTCGATATTCACTTTCACGCACCGAGCACGAGACTTTATACTCGGTGACAAGCATACCAAACAACTCACGAATTGAGTACACAGAATGACGAGTCGACCAAATTTTGCTGGTCTCAGAATGGGAGGTATGCAAGATGTCATATCTTCGACGCAAGACAGTGCTAATGATGACATTGCAGAAGTAATCCGTGAGCGAGTGCAAGATGGCATTACTGGGGGAATCTCGAGATATGTCCTACACACAGTGCAAGATTGTCGGAAATGGAAGTTTCGGAGTGGTATTTCAGACAAAGCTGTCACCATCAGGTGAAGATGCTGCTATCAAGCGGGTCTTGCAAGATAAGCGTTTCAAGGTGAGTTTTCATAAACATCCACATATTTGCAGTGCTAATGGGAAATACAGAATCGAGAGCTTCAATCATGCGCATAGTCCGCCCACACCAATATTGTACAGCTCAAAGCTTTCTACTACTCAAATGGTGACCGAGTACGCGACACCGATAACTTGATGGGAGTACAAACAGCGCTGATGGCAGCTCAGAAGGATGAAGTTTACCTCAACCTGGTTCTCGAATATGTTCCAGAGACTGTTTACCGAGCAAGTCGCCATTTCAACAAGCTCAAGACAACCATGCCAATTCTCGAAGTCAAGCTCTACATCTACCACTTTTCCGATCTCTTGCATACATTCACTCACCAGGTATCTGTCATCGTGACATCAAACCACAGAACCTTCTTTTGGATCCAGCATCTGGTGTACTCAAACTTTGCGACTTCGGTAGTGCAAAAATCTTAGTTGAGAATGAACCAAATGTTTCCTACATCTGTTCTCGATACTACAGAGCTCCAGAATTGATCTTTGGTGCTACTAACTATACAACAAAGATTGGTGAGTTCATTTTAGGGAGGTATGAATTTTGCTAACTTTTCAGATGTCTGGTCAACTGGCTGTGTCATGGCAGAACTTATGCTTGGACAACCATTGTTTCCTGGAGAATCTGGAATTGATCAATTGGTTGAGATCATCAAAGTGCTTGGTACTCCAACTCGTGATGAGATTCGTACTATGAATCCAAACTACATGGAACACAAGTTTCCACAGATCAAGCCACATCCATTCAATAATGTGAGCAGTATCTTGCTCTGAGATTGCTCCCACTCACATTCTTGCAGGTCTTTAGAAAAGCCGATTCAGTCGCCATCAACTTGATCTCACGCTTACTTGAGTACACACCAACTCAACGACTTTCAGCAATTGATGCAATGGTCCACCCATTCTTTGATGAGTTGCGTGATCCAGAGACTCGTCTTCCAGATTCTCGACATGCAAACAATCCACCAAAGGAACTGCCTGCATTGTTTGATTTCTCTCACCATGGTATGTTGGCGTTACAATAAATTAAACAATCCTAACAATCCGCAGAGCTCTCGATCAACCCAGCACTCAACCATCAATTGGTTCCACCACACATGCGACCAATCCTTGCTGAGAAAGGTCTTGACATTGACAATCTCAAGCCAATGCAAAAGGAGCAGATGCTTGCTAGACTTGATGAGCAAGTCAAGCTTTGAAAGCATCACTGTCATATGACTTTCTCATCCAGAAACAAAGCTGTGCATATGCTTTTGAAATCACCTTCACGACCTTACACGTAGCGAGCAAAGCATATTGGTTTGATCAGGCTGAGCATTTTCATCTCAAGCAACAATTACACTGGTAATGTTGCAGGATGCAAGAGAATGCTATTGGCCCTATACGACAATCATCAACCTTGGTCGACATTTCCAGATCAATCTGGTCAGAATTGCTTTCATTTCAACCTTCAAATACCTATTTGCAACACGATTGTGCATCGAGAGTTGCTAGATTTTCATGGATGATCGATTCATCCACAAAACCATCGACAAAACTGTTCTTCTTTTTGCTCGCAAATAGATGCAGACCATTTCACATGTCTATTTCATCTTTTGCTGTGCTTAGCTTTGCATGGCGTACGGTCGAGCAATCAAAAGAACGCAGAGCGTGGGAGACACAATGTCTTTATTTTC
>JAQQXO010000153.1:0-55492 GCA_029852735.1 Persea americana | reverse complement strand
CTTACCTAGTGTCATATTTGGGTAAGAGCGCTTGCCGGATGACTCCAAGTCATTTCACGGTATTATGGTCTAGTCTTTTGCTTCGAAATGCATTTTCAACAATTCCTTGCAGAAATACGCACTTCATGATAATCTCAGATACTTCTCGTTTCAAATAGGGTTTAAAGCAATTCAGGGGTAAGGAACGCATTACGTGGTCTTCAGGGATGTTTAGGTCCAAAACTGGTGCTTCGGGCAGTTCCTAATCTATATTGCTATGAAACCACGTTCTAGGTGGGTGTATGAAAACACTGGCACCAAAGGGCGTTTCACGAAGTCCCCGGCCGAAAGAAGAGCACTTGGAAGTTCTTTGAATCCGTTTTCGTTCAAGACGGGATTCGGGGAAATTCGGGGTTGAGAACCAATCCCGTGGGGGTTTTGAGCCGTTTCTGAATGAAAGAGTTTGATTGATATTTTATGCGGCTTTAGGAAAATGTTGGTTGTTGACGGCATTCGACGCAACTCGCGATTGAACGACGTGCTCTGAAAAATACTGTGTTGGCTCTGTACTTTGAAATAGGTTTCCGGCAAATTAGGGCTTAGGAACCAATGTCGTGGGACTCAGTCCCGTTTCCGTCTTAGGAACCGTATCTAGTGCAATCAATCGCCAGTATTTGGATAAGAAAACGAGTTGGATGACTCTTGGGCATTTCGGGGTTGGTAGTATCTGTCACTTGGTTTGTGATGCGTTTGACACGATTGTAGGCCGACAAACACATTTAAGGATATTCTGAGGCACGTTTTGCTTCGAAATGTGTTTCAAGCGATTAAGGGGTTAGGAACACAATGCAGGGGTTTAAAGGTTGTTTAAGACCGAGACACGTGTTATTGGCAGTTCGTTCGTAATTCTAGGCGGCTCTGCGAAAGTATACGCTGTAAACCTCACTTCATGCATTTCATTGTTTGGATACGCGCTTTGCAAAGTTCAGTGACATGTTTTTACTTTAGAACGGGTTTTAGGAAAGTTAGGGCTTAAGAGCTTATCTTGTGTGATATTTGGGTAGGAGCGCATGCCGGATGGATGACTCTAAGTCATTTCACGGTATTATGGTCTAGTCTTTTGCTTCGAAATGCATTTACAACAATTCCATGCTTAAATACGCACTTCATGATAATCTCCGTTGCTTTTCGTTTCAAGTAGGGTTTCAGGCGATTCACGGGTAAGGAACGCATTACATGGGCTTCAGGGATGGTTTGGTCTAAAGCTCGTGTTTCGGACAGCTCCTAATCTATTTCGCTAAGAAACCACGTTCTAGGTGGGTGTATGAAAAAATACTGGCACCAAAGGGCGTTTCACGAAGTCAGCGGCCGAAAGAAGAGCACTCGGAAGTTCTTTGAATCCGTTTTCGTTTAAGACGGTATTCGTGGAAATTCGGGCTTGATAACTAATCCCGTTGGGTTCTGAGCCGTTTCTGAATGAAAGAGTTTGATTGATATTTTATGCGGCTCTAGGACAATGTTGGTTGTAGACCGCAGTCGACGCAACTCGCGATTGAACGACTTGCTCTGAAAAATACTGTGATGGCTCTTCACTTTAAAATGGGTTTCCGGCAAATAAGGGCTTAGGAACCAATCTCGTGGGACTCAGTCCCGTTTCCTTCTTAAAAACGTATCTAGTGCAATCAATAGCCAGTATTTGGATAAGAGCACGAGTTGGATGATTCTCGGGCATTTCGGGGTTGGTAGTATCTGTCACTTGGTTTGCGATGCGCTTGACAAGATTCTAGGCCGACAAACACATTTTAGGATATTCTGAGACACGTTTTGCTTCGAAATGTGTTTCAAGCGGTTGTGGGGTTAGGAACACAATGCAGGGGTTTAAAGGTTGTTTAAGACCGAGAACCGTGTTAAGGGGAGTTCGTTCGTAATTCTAGGCGGCTCTGCGAAACTGTACGCTCTAAACCTCACTTCACGCAATTCATTGTTTGGATACGCGCTTTTTAAAGTTCACGGACAATCTTTTTACTTTAGAACGGGTTTTAGGAAAATTATGGCTTTAGAGCTTACCTAGTGTCATATTTGGGTAAGAGCGCTTGCCGGATGACTCCAAGTCATTTCACGGTATTATGGTCTAGTCTTTTGCTTCGAAATGCATTTTCAACAATTCCTTGCAGAAATACGCACTTCATGATAATCTCAGATACTTCTCGTTTCAAATAGGGTTTAAAGCAATTCAGGGGTAAGGAACGCATTACGTGGTCTTCAGGGATGTTTAGGTCCAAAACTGGTGCTTCGGGCAGTTCCTAATCTATATTGCTATGAAACCACGTTCTAGGTGGGTGTATGAAAACACTGGCACCAAAGGGCGTTTCACGAAGTCCCCGGCCGAAAGAAGAGCACTTGGAAGTTCTTTGAATCCGTTTTCGTTCAAGACGGGATTCGGGGAAATTCGGGGTTGAGAACCAATCCCGTGGGGGTTTTGAGCCGTTTCTGAATGAAAGAGTTTGATTGATATTTTATGCGGCTTTAGGAAAATGTTGGTTGTTGACGGCATTCGACGCAACTCGCGATTGAACGACGTGCTCTGAAAAATACTGTGTTGGCTCTGTACTTTGAAATAGGTTTCCGGCAAATTAGGGCTTAGGAACCAATGTCGTGGGACTCAGTCCCGTTTCCGTCTTAGGAACCGTATCTAGTGCAATCAATCGCCAGTATTTGGATAAGAAAACGAGTTGGATGACTCTTGGGCATTTCGGGGTTGGTAGTATCTGTCACTTGGTTTGTGATGCGTTTGACACGATTGTAGGCCGACAAACACATTTAAGGATATTCTGAGGCACGTTTTGCTTCGAAATGTGTTTCAAGCGATTAAGGGGTTAGGAACACAATGCAGGGGTTTAAAGGTTGTTTAAGACCGAGACACGTGTTATTGGCAGTTCGTTCGTAATTCTAGGCGGCTCTGCGAAAGTATACGCTGTAAACCTCACTTCATGCATTTCATTGTTTGGATACGCGCTTTGCAAAGTTCAGTGACATGTTTTTACTTTAGAACGGGTTTTAGGAAAGTTAGGGCTTAAGAGCTTATCTTGTGTGATATTTGGGTAGGAGCGCATGCCGGATGGATGACTCTAAGTCATTTCACGGTATTATGGTCTAGTCTTTTGCTTCGAAATGCATTTACAACAATTCCATGCTTAAATACGCACTTCATGATAATCTCCGTTGCTTTTCGTTTCAAGTAGGGTTTCAGGCGATTCACGGGTAAGGAACGCATTACATGGGCTTCAGGGATGGTTTGGTCTAAAGCTCGTGTTTCGGACAGCTCCTAATCTATTTCGCTAAGAAACCACGTTCTAGGTGGGTGTATGAAAAAATACTGGCACCAAAGGGCGTTTCACGAAGTCAGCGGCCGAAAGAAGAGCACTCGGAAGTTCTTTGAATCCGTTTTCGTTTAAGACGGTATTCGTGGAAATTCGGGCTTGATAACTAATCCCGTTGGGTTCTGAGCCGTTTCTGAATGAAAGAGTTTGATTGATATTTTATGCGGCTCTAGGACAATGTTGGTTGTAGACCGCAGTCGACGCAACTCGCGATTGAACGACTTGCTCTGAAAAATACTGTGATGGCTCTTCACTTTAAAATGGGTTTCCGGCAAATAAGGGCTTAGGAACCAATCTCGTGGGACTCAGTCCCGTTTCCTTCTTAAAAACGTATCTAGTGCAATCAATAGCCAGTATTTGGATAAGAGCACGAGTTGGATGATTCTCGGGCATTTCGGGGTTGGTAGTATCTGTCACTTGGTTTGCGATGCGTTTGACAAGATTCTAGGCCGACAAATACATTTTAGGATATTCTGAGACACGTTTTGCTTCGAAATGTGTTTCAAGCGGTTGTGGGGTTAGGAACACAATGCAGGGGTTTAAAGGTTGTTTAAGACCGAGAACCGTGTTAAGGGGAGTTCGTTCGTAATTCTAGGCGGCTCTGCGAAACTGTACGCTCTAAACCTCACTTCACGCAATTCATTGTTTGGATACGCGCTTTTTAAAGTTCACGGACAATCTTTTTACTTTAGAACGGGTTTTAGGAAAATTATGGCTTTAGAGCTTACCTAGTGTCATATTTGGGTAAGAGCGCTTGCCGGATGACTCCAAGTCATTTCACGGTATTATGGTCTAGTCTTTTGCTTCGAAATGCATTTTCAACAATTCCTTGCAGAAATACGCACTTCATGATAATCTCAGATACTTCTCGTTTCAAATAGGGTTTAAAGCAATTCAGGGGTAAGGAACGCATTACGTGGTCTTCAGGGATGTTTAGGTCCAAAACTGGTGCTTCGGGCAGTTCCTAATCTATATTGCTATGAAACCACGTTCTAGGTGGGTGTATGAAAACACTGGCACCAAAGGGCGTTTCACGAAGTCCCCGGCCGAAAGAAGAGCACTTGGAAGTTCTTTGAATCCGTTTTCGTTCAAGACGGGATTCGGGGAAATTCGGGGTTGAGAACCAATCCCGTGGGGGTTTTGAGCCGTTTCTGAATGAAAGAGTTTGATTGATATTTTATGCGGCTTTAGGAAAATGTTGGTTGTTGACGGCATTCGACGCAACTCGCGATTGAACGACGTGCTCTGAAAAATACTGTGTTGGCTCTGTACTTTGAAATAGGTTTCCGGCAAATTAGGGCTTAGGAACCAATGTCGTGGGACTCAGTCCCGTTTCCGTCTTAGGAACCGTATCTAGTGCAATCAATCGCCAGTATTTGGATAAGAAAACGAGTTGGATGACTCTTGGGCATTTCGGGGTTGGTAGTATCTGTCACTTGGTTTGTGATGCGTTTGACACGATTGTAGGCCGACAAACACATTTAAGGATATTCTGAGGCACGTTTTGCTTCGAAATGTGTTTCAAGCGATTAAGGGGTTAGGAACACAATGCAGGGGTTTAAAGGTTGTTTAAGACCGAGACACGTGTTATTGGCAGTTCGTTCGTAATTCTAGGCGGCTCTGCGAAAGTATACGCTGTAAACCTCACTTCATGCATTTCATTGTTTGGATACGCGCTTTGCAAAGTTCAGTGACATGTTTTTACTTTAGAACGGGTTTTAGGAAAGTTAGGGCTTAAGAGCTTATCTTGTGTGATATTTGGGTAGGAGCGCATGCCGGATGGATGACTCTAAGTCATTTCACGGTATTATGGTCTAGTCTTTTGCTTCGAAATGCATTTACAACAATTCCATGCTTAAATACGCACTTCATGATAATCTCCGTTGCTTTTCGTTTCAAGTAGGGTTTCAGGCGATTCACGGGTAAGGAACGCATTACATGGGCTTCAGGGATGGTTTGGTCTAAAGCTCGTGTTTCGGACAGCTCCTAATCTATTTCGCTAAGAAACCACGTTCTAGGTGGGTGTATGAAAAAATACTGGCACCAAAGGGCGTTTCACGAAGTCAGCGGCCGAAAGAAGAGCACTCGGAAGTTCTTTGAATCCGTTTTCGTTTAAGACGGTATTCGTGGAAATTCGGGCTTGATAACTAATCCCGTTGGGTTCTGAGCCGTTTCTGAATGAAAGAGTTTGATTGATATTTTATGCGGCTCTAGGACAATGTTGGTTGTAGACCGCAGTCGACGCAACTCGCGATTGAACGACTTGCTCTGAAAAATACTGTGATGGCTCTTCACTTTAAAATGGGTTTCCGGCAAATAAGGGCTTAGGAACCAATCTCGTGGGACTCAGTCCCGTTTCCTTCTTAAAAACGTATCTAGTGCAATCAATAGCCAGTATTTGGATAAGAGCACGAGTTGGATGATTCTCGGGCATTTCGGGGTTGGTAGTATCTGTCACTTGGTTTGCGATGCGTTTGACAAGATTCTAGGCCGACAAATACATTTTAGGATATTCTGAGACACGTTTTGCTTCGAAATGTGTTTCAAGCGGTTGTGGGGTTAGGAACACAATGCAGGGGTTTAAAGGTTGTTTAAGACCGAGAACCGTGTTAAGGGGAGTTCGTTCGTAATTCTAGGCGGCTCTGCGAAACTGTACGCTCTAAACCTCACTTCACGCAATTCATTGTTTGGATACGCGCTTTTTAAAGTTCACGGACAATCTTTTTACTTTAGAACGGGTTTTAGGAAAATTATGGCTTTAGAGCTTACCTAGTGTCATATTTGGGTAAGAGCGCTTGCCGGATGACTCCAAGTCATTTCACGGTATTATGGTCTAGTCTTTTGCTTCGAAATGCATTTTCAACAATTCCTTGCAGAAATACGCACTTCATGATAATCTCAGATACTTCTCGTTTCAAATAGGGTTTAAAGCAATTCAGGGGTAAGGAACGCATTACGTGGTCTTCAGGGATGTTTAGGTCCAAAACTGGTGCTTCGGGCAGTTCCTAATCTATATTGCTATGAAACCACGTTCTAGGTGGGTGTATGAAAACACTGGCACCAAAGGGCGTTTCACGAAGTCCCCGGCCGAAAGAAGAGCACTTGGAAGTTCTTTGAATCCGTTTTCGTTCAAGACGGGATTCGGGGAAATTCGGGGTTGAGAACCAATCCCGTGGGGGTTTTGAGCCGTTTCTGAATGAAAGAGTTTGATTGATATTTTATGCGGCTTTAGGAAAATGTTGGTTGTTGACGGCATTCGACGCAACTCGCGATTGAACGACGTGCTCTGAAAAATACTGTGTTGGCTCTGTACTTTGAAATAGGTTTCCGGCAAATTAGGGCTTAGGAACCAATGTCGTGGGACTCAGTCCCGTTTCCGTCTTAGGAACCGTATCTAGTGCAATCAATCGCCAGTATTTGGATAAGAAAACGAGTTGGATGACTCTTGGGCATTTCGGGGTTGGTAGTATCTGTCACTTGGTTTGTGATGCGTTTGACACGATTGTAGGCCGACAAACACATTTAAGGATATTCTGAGGCACGTTTTGCTTCGAAATGTGTTTCAAGCGATTAAGGGGTTAGGAACACAATGCAGGGGTTTAAAGGTTGTTTAAGACCGAGACACGTGTTATTGGCAGTTCGTTCGTAATTCTAGGCGGCTCTGCGAAAGTATACGCTGTAAACCTCACTTCATGCATTTCATTGTTTGGATACGCGCTTTGCAAAGTTCAGTGACATGTTTTTACTTTAGAACGGGTTTTAGGAAAGTTAGGGCTTAAGAGCTTATCTTGTGTGATATTTGGGTAGGAGCGCATGCCGGATGGATGACTCTAAGTCATTTCACGGTATTATGGTCTAGTCTTTTGCTTCGAAATGCATTTACAACAATTCCATGCTTAAATACGCACTTCATGATAATCTCCGTTGCTTTTCGTTTCAAGTAGGGTTTCAGGCGATTCACGGGTAAGGAACGCATTACATGGGCTTCAGGGATGGTTTGGTCTAAAGCTCGTGTTTCGGACAGCTCCTAATCTATTTCGCTAAGAAACCACGTTCTAGGTGGGTGTATGAAAAAATACTGGCACCAAAGGGCGTTTCACGAAGTCAGCGGCCGAAAGAAGAGCACTCGGAAGTTCTTTGAATCCGTTTTCGTTTAAGACGGTATTCGTGGAAATTCGGGCTTGATAACTAATCCCGTTGGGTTCTGAGCCGTTTCTGAATGAAAGAGTTTGATTGATATTTTATGCGGCTCTAGGACAATGTTGGTTGTAGACCGCAGTCGACGCAACTCGCGATTGAACGACTTGCTCTGAAAAATACTGTGATGGCTCTTCACTTTAAAATGGGTTTCCGGCAAATAAGGGCTTAGGAACCAATCTCGTGGGACTCAGTCCCGTTTCCTTCTTAAAAACGTATCTAGTGCAATCAATAGCCAGTATTTGGATAAGAGCACGAGTTGGATGATTCTCGGGCATTTCGGGGTTGGTAGTATCTGTCACTTGGTTTGCGATGCGTTTGACAAGATTCTAGGCCGACAAATACATTTTAGGATATTCTGAGACACGTTTTGCTTCGAAATGTGTTTCAAGCGGTTGTGGGGTTAGGAACACAATGCAGGGGTTTAAAGGTTGTTTAAGACCGAGAACCGTGTTAAGGGGAGTTCGTTCGTAATTCTAGGCGGCTCTGCGAAACTGTACGCTCTAAACCTCACTTCACGCAATTCATTGTTTGGATACGCGCTTTTTAAAGTTCACGGACAATCTTTTTACTTTAGAACGGGTTTTAGGAAAATTATGGCTTTAGAGCTTACCTAGTGTCATATTTGGGTAAGAGCGCTTGCCGGATGACTCCAAGTCATTTCACGGTATTATGGTCTAGTCTTTTGCTTCGAAATGCATTTTCAACAATTCCTTGCAGAAATACGCACTTCATGATAATCTCAGATACTTCTCGTTTCAAATAGGGTTTAAAGCAATTCAGGGGTAAGGAACGCATTACGTGGTCTTCAGGGATGTTTAGGTCCAAAACTGGTGCTTCGGGCAGTTCCTAATCTATATTGCTATGAAACCACGTTCTAGGTGGGTGTATGAAAACACTGGCACCAAAGGGCGTTTCACGAAGTCCCCGGCCGAAAGAAGAGCACTTGGAAGTTCTTTGAATCCGTTTTCGTTCAAGACGGGATTCGGGGAAATTCGGGGTTGAGAACCAATCCCGTGGGGGTTTTGAGCCGTTTCTGAATGAAAGAGTTTGATTGATATTTTATGCGGCTTTAGGAAAATGTTGGTTGTTGACGGCATTCGACGCAACTCGCGATTGAACGACGTGCTCTGAAAAATACTGTGTTGGCTCTGTACTTTGAAATAGGTTTCCGGCAAATTAGGGCTTAGGAACCAATGTCGTGGGACTCAGTCCCGTTTCCGTCTTAGGAACCGTATCTAGTGCAATCAATCGCCAGTATTTGGATAAGAAAACGAGTTGGATGACTCTTGGGCATTTCGGGGTTGGTAGTATCTGTCACTTGGTTTGTGATGCGTTTGACACGATTGTAGGCCGACAAACACATTTAAGGATATTCTGAGGCACGTTTTGCTTCGAAATGTGTTTCAAGCGATTAAGGGGTTAGGAACACAATGCAGGGGTTTAAAGGTTGTTTAAGACCGAGACACGTGTTATTGGCAGTTCGTTCGTAATTCTAGGCGGCTCTGCGAAAGTATACGCTGTAAACCTCACTTCATGCATTTCATTGTTTGGATACGCGCTTTGCAAAGTTCAGTGACATGTTTTTACTTTAGAACGGGTTTTAGGAAAGTTAGGGCTTAAGAGCTTATCTTGTGTGATATTTGGGTAGGAGCGCATGCCGGATGGATGACTCTAAGTCATTTCACGGTATTATGGTCTAGTCTTTTGCTTCGAAATGCATTTACAACAATTCCATGCTTAAATACGCACTTCATGATAATCTCCGTTGCTTTTCGTTTCAAGTAGGGTTTCAGGCGATTCACGGGTAAGGAACGCATTACATGGGCTTCAGGGATGGTTTGGTCTAAAGCTCGTGTTTCGGACAGCTCCTAATCTATTTCGCTAAGAAACCACGTTCTAGGTGGGTGTATGAAAAAATACTGGCACCAAAGGGCGTTTCACGAAGTCAGCGGCCGAAAGAAGAGCACTCGGAAGTTCTTTGAATCCGTTTTCGTTTAAGACGGTATTCGTGGAAATTCGGGCTTGATAACTAATCCCGTTGGGTTCTGAGCCGTTTCTGAATGAAAGAGTTTGATTGATATTTTATGCGGCTCTAGGACAATGTTGGTTGTAGACCGCAGTCGACGCAACTCGCGATTGAACGACTTGCTCTGAAAAATACTGTGATGGCTCTTCACTTTAAAATGGGTTTCCGGCAAATAAGGGCTTAGGAACCAATCTCGTGGGACTCAGTCCCGTTTCCTTCTTAAAAACGTATCTAGTGCAATCAATAGCCAGTATTTGGATAAGAGCACGAGTTGGATGATTCTCGGGCATTTCGGGGTTGGTAGTATCTGTCACTTGGTTTGCGATGCGTTTGACAAGATTCTAGGCCGACAAATACATTTTAGGATATTCTGAGACACGTTTTGCTTCGAAATGTGTTTCAAGCGGTTGTGGGGTTAGGAACACAATGCAGGGGTTTAAAGGTTGTTTAAGACCGAGAACCGTGTTAAGGGGAGTTCGTTCGTAATTCTAGGCGGCTCTGCGAAACTGTACGCTCTAAACCTCACTTCACGCAATTCATTGTTTGGATACGCGCTTTTTAAAGTTCACGGACAATCTTTTTACTTTAGAACGGGTTTTAGGAAAATTATGGCTTTAGAGCTTACCTGGTGTCATATTTGGGTAAGAGCGCTTGCCGGATGACTCCAAGTCATTTCACGGTATTATGGTCTAGTCTTTTGCCTCGAAATGCATTTTCAACAATTCCTTGCAGAAATACGCACTTCATGATAATCTCAGATACTTCTCGTTTCAAATAGGGTTTAAAGCAATTCAGGGGTAAGGAACGCATTACGTGGTCTTCAGGGATGTTTAGGTCCAAAACTGGTGCTTCGGGCAGTTCCTAATCTATATTGCTATGAAACCACGTTCTAGGTGGGTGTATGAAAACACTGGCACCAAAGGGCGTTTCACGAAGTCCCCGGCCGAAAGAAGAGCACTTGGAAGTTCTTTGAATCCGTTTTCGTTCAAGACGGGATTCGGGGAAATTCGGGGTTGAGAACCAATCCCGTGGGGGTTTTGAGCCGTTTCTGAATGAAAGAGTTTGATTGATATTTTATGCGGCTTTAGGAAAATGTTGGTTGTTGACGGCATTCGACGCAACTCGCGATTGAACGACGTGCTCTGAAAAATACTGTGTTGGCTCTGTACTTTGAAATAGGTTTCCGGCAAATTAGGGCTTAGGAACCAATGTCGTGGGACTCAGTCCCGTTTCCGTCTTAGGAACCGTATCTAGTGCAATCAATCGCCAGTATTTGGATAAGAAAACGAGTTGGATGACTCTTGGGCATTTCGGGGTTGGTAGTATCTGTCACTTGGTTTGTGATGCGTTTGACACGATTGTAGGCCGACAAACACATTTAAGGATATTCTGAGGCACGTTTTGCTTCGAAATGTGTTTCAAGCGATTAAGGGGTTAGGAACACAATGCAGGGGTTTAAAGGTTGTTTAAGACCGAGACACGTGTTATTGGCAGTTCGTTCGTAATTCTAGGCGGCTCTGCGAAAGTATACGCTGTAAACCTCACTTCATGCATTTCATTGTTTGGATACGCGCTTTGCAAAGTTCAGTGACATGTTTTTACTTTAGAACGGGTTTTAGGAAAGTTAGGTCTTAAGAGCTTATCTTGTGTGATATTTGGGTAGGAGCGCATGCCGGATGGATGACTCTAAGTCATTTCACGGTATTATGGTCTAGTCTTTTGCTTCGAAATGCATTTACAACAATTCCATGCTTAAATACGCACTTCATGATAATCTCCGTTGCTTTTCGTTTCAAGTAGGGTTTCAGGCGATTCACGGGTAAGGAACGCATTACATGGGCTTCAGGGATGGTTTGGTCTAAAGCTCGTGTTTCGGACAGCTCCTAATCTATTTCGCTAAGAAACCACGTTCTAGGTGGGTGTATGAAAAAATACTGGCACCAAAGGGCGTTTCACGAAGTCAGCGGCCGAAAGAAGAGCACTCGGAAGTTCTTTGAATCCGTTTTCGTTTAAGACGGTATTCGTGGAAATTCGGGCTTGATAACTAATCCCGTTGGGTTCTGAGCCGTTTCTGAATGAAAGAGTTTGATTGATATTTTATGCGGCTCTAGGACAATGTTGGTTGTAGACCGCAGTCGACGCAACTCGCGATTGAACGACTTGCTCTGAAAAATACTGTGATGGCTCTTCACTTTAAAATGGGTTTCCGGCAAATAAGGGCTTAGGAACCAATCTCGTGGGACTCAGTCCCGTTTCCTTCTTAAAAACGTATCTAGTGCAATCAATAGCCAGTATTTGGATAAGAGCACGAGTTGGATGATTCTCGGGCATTTCGGGGTTGGTAGTATCTGTCACTTGGTTTGCGATGCGTTTGACAAGATTCTAGGCCGACAAATACATTTTAGGATATTCTGAGACACGTTTTGCTTCGAAATGTGTTTCAAGCGGTTGTGGGGTTAGGAACACAATGCAGGGGTTTAAAGGTTGTTTAAGACCGAGAACCGTGTTAAGGGGAGTTCGTTCGTAATTCTAGGCGGCTCTGCGAAACTGTACGCTCTAAACCTCACTTCACGCAATTCATTGTTTGGATACGCGCTTTTTAAAGTTCACGGACAATCTTTTTACTTTAGAACGGGTTTTAGGAAAATTATGGCTTTAGAGCTTACCTGGTGTCATATTTGGGTAAGAGCGCTTGCCGGATGACTCCAAGTCATTTCACGGTATTATGGTCTAGTCTTTTGCTTCGAAATGCATTTTCAACAATTCCTTGCTGAAATACGCACTTCATGATAATCTCAGATACTTTTCGTTTCAAATAGGGTTTAAAGCAATTCAGGGGTAAGGAACGCATTACGTGGTCTTCAGGGATGTTTAGGTCCAAAACTGGTGCTTCGGGCAGTTCCTAATCTATATTGCTATGAAACCACGCTCTAGGTGGGTGTATGAAAACACTGGCACCAAAGGGCGTTTCACGAAGTCCCCGGCCGAAAGAAGAGCACTTGGAAGTTCTTTGAATCCGTTTTCGTTCAAGACGGGATTCGGGGAAATTCGGGGTTGAGAACCAATCCCGTGGGGGTTTTGAGCCGTTTCTGAATGAAAGAGTTTGATTGATATTTTATGCGGCTTTAGGAAAATGTTGGTTGTGGACGGCATTCGACGCAACTCGCGATTGAACGACGTGCTCTGAAAAATTCTGTGATGGCTTTGTACTTTGAAATAGGTTTCCGGCAAATTAGGGCTTAGGAACCAATGTCGTGGGACTCAGTCCCGTTTCCGTCTTAGGAACAGTATCTAGTGAAATCAATCGCCAGTATTTGGATAAGAAAACGAGTTGGATGACTCTTGGGCATTTCGGGGTTGGTAGTATCTGTCACTTGGTTTGCGATGCGTTTGACACGATTGTAGGCCGACAAACACATTTAAGGATATTCTGAGGCACGTTTTGCTTCGAAATGTGTTTCAAGCGATTAAGGGGTTAGGAACACAATGCAGGGGTTTAAAGGTTGTTTAAGACCGAGACCCGTGTTATGGGCAGTTCGTTCGTAATTCTAGGCGGCTCTGCGAAAGTATACGCTGTAAACCTCACTTCATGCATTTCATTGTTGGGATACGCGCTTTGCAAAGTTCAGTGACATGTTTTTACTTTAGAACGGGTTTTAGGAAAGTTATGGCTTAAGAGCTTATCTTGTGTGATATTTGGGTAGGAGCGCATGCCGGATGGATGACTCTAAGTCATTTCACGGTATTATGGTCTAGTCTTTTGCTTCGAAATGCATTTACAACAATTCCATGCTTAAATACGCACTTCATGATAATCTCCGTTGCTTTTCGTTTCAAGTAGGGTTTCAGGCGATTCACGGGTAAGGAACGCATTACATGGGCTTCAGGGATGGTTTGGTCTAAAGCTCGTGTTTCGGACAGCTCCTAATCTATTTCGCTAAGAAACCACGTTCTAGGTGGGTGTATGAAAAAATACTGGCACCAAAGGGCGTTTTACGTAGTCAGCGGCCGAAAGAAGAGCACTCGAAAGTTCTTTGAATCCGTTTTCGTTTAAGACGGTATTCGTGGAAATTCGGGCTTGATAACTAATCCCGTTGGGTTCTGAGCCGTTTCTGAATGAAAGAGTTTGATTGATATTTTATGCGGCTCTAGGACAATGTTGGTTGTAGACCGCAGTCGACGCAACTCGCGATTGAACGACTTCCTCTGAAAAATACTGTGATGGCTCTTCACTTTAAAATGGGTTTCCGGCAAATAAGGGCTTAGGAACCAATCTCGTGGGACTCAGTCCCGTTTCCTTCTTAAAAACGTATCTAGTGCAATCAATAGCCAGTATTTGGATAAGAGCACGAGTTGGATGATTCTCGGGCATTTCGGGGTTGGTAGTATCTGTCACTTGGTTTGCGATGCGTTTGACAAGATTCTAGGCCGACAAATACATTTTAGGATATTCTGAGACACGTTTTGCTTCGAAATGTGTTTCAAGCGGTTGTGGGGTTAGGAACACAATGCAGGGGTTTAAAGGTTGTTTAAGACCGAGAACCGTGTTAAGGGGAGTTCGTTCGTAATTCTAGGCGGCTCTGCGAAACTGTACGCTCTAAACCTCACTTCACGCAATTCATTGTTTGGATACGCGCTTTTTAAAGTTCACGGACAATCTTTTTACTTTAGAACGGGTTTTAGGAAAATTATGGCTTTAGAGCTTACCTGGTGTCATATTTGGGTAAGAGCGCTTGCCGGATGACTCCAAGTCATTTCACGGTATTATGGTCTAGTCTTTTGCTTCGAAATGCATTTTCAACAATTCCTTGCTGAAATACGCACTTCATGATAATCTCAGATACTTTTCGTTTCAAATAGGGTTTAAAGCAATTCAGGGGTAAGGAACGCATTACGTGGTCTTCAGGGATGTTTAGGTCCAAAACTGGTGCTTCGGGCAGTTCCTAATCTATATTGCTATGAAACCACGTTCTAGGTGGGTGTATGAAAACACTGGCACCAAAGGGCGTTTCACGAAGTCCCCGGCCGAAAGAAGAGCACTTGGAAGTTCTTTGAATCCGTTTTCGTTCAAGACGGGATTCGGGGAAATTCGGGGTTGAGAACCAATCCCGTGGGGGTTTTGAGCCGTTTCTGAATGAAAGAGTTTGATTGATATTTTATGCGGCTTTAGGAAAATTTTGGTTGTGGACGGCATTCGACGCAACTCGCGATTGAACGACGTGCTCTGAAAAATTCTGTGATGGCTTTGTACTTTGAAATAGGTTTCCGGCAAATTAGGGCTTAGGAACCAATGTCGTGGGACTCAGTCCCGTTTCCGTCTTAGGAACAGTATCTAGTGAAATCAATCGCCAGTATTTGGATAAGAAAACGAGTTGGATGACTCTTGGGCATTTCGGGGTTGGTAGTATCTGTCACTTGGTTTGCGATGCGTTTGACACGATTGTAGGCCGACAAACACATTTAAGGATATTCTGAGGCACGTTTTGCTTCGAAATGTGTTTCAAGCGATTAAGGGGTTAGGAACACAATGCAGGGGTTTAAAGGTTGTTTAAGACCGAGACCCGTGTTATGGGCAGTTCGTTCGTAATTCTAGGCGGCTCTGCGAAAGTATACGCTGTAAACCTCACTTCATGCATTTCATTGTTGGGATACGCGCTTTGCAAAGTTCAGTGACATGTTTTTACTTTAGAACGGGTTTTAGGAAAGTTATGGCTTAAGAGCTTATCTTGTGTGATATTTGGGTAGGAGCGCATGCCGGATGGATGACTCTAAGTCATTTCACGGTATTATGGTCTAGTCTTTTGCTTCGAAATGCATTTACAACAATTCCATGCTTAAATACGCACTTCATGATAATCTCCGTTGCTTTTCGTTTCAAGTAGGGTTTCAGGCGATTCACGGGTAAGGAACGCATTACATGGGCTTCAGGGATGGTTTGGTCTAAAGCTCGTGTTTCGGACAGCTCCTAATCTATTTCGCTAAGAAACCACGTTCTAGGTGGGTGTATGAAAAAATACTGGCACCAAAGGGCGTTTTACGTAGTCAGCGGCCGAAAGAAGAGCACTCGAAAGTTCTTTGAATCCGTTTTCGTTTAAGACGGTATTCGTGGAAATTCGGGCTTGATAACTAATCCCGTTGGGTTCTGAGCCGTTTCTGAATGAAAGAGTTTGATTGATATTTTATGCGGCTCTAGGACAATGTTGGTTGTAGACCGCAGTCGACGCAACTCGCGATTGAACGACTTCCTCTGAAAAATACTGTGATGGCTCTTCACTTTAAAATGGGTTTCCGGCAAATAAGGGCTTAGGAACCAATCTCGTGGGACTCAGTCCCGTTTCCTTCTTAAAAACGTATCTAGTGCAATCAATAGCCAGTATTTGGATAAGAGCACGAGTTGGATGATTCTCGGGCATTTCGGGGTTGGTAGTATCTGTCACTTGGTTTGCGATGCGCTTGACAAGATTCTAGGCCGACAAACACATTTTAGGATATTCTGAGACACGTTTTGCTTCGAAATGTGTTTCAAGCGGTTGTGGGGTTAGGAACACAATGCAGGGGTTTAAAGGTTGTTTAAGACCGAGAACCGTGTTAAGGGGAGTTCGTTCGTAATTCTAGGCGGCTCTGCGAAACTGTACGCTCTAAACCTCACTTCACGCAATTCATTGTTTGGATACGCGCTTTTTAAAGTTCACGGACAATCTTTTTACTTTAGAACGGGTTTTAGGAAAATTATGGCTTTAGAGCTTACCTGGTGTCATATTTGGGTAAGAGCGCTTGCCGGATGACTCCAAGTCATTTCACGGTATTATGGTCTAGTCTTTTGCTTCGAAATGCATTTTCAACAATTCCTTGCTGAAATACGCACTTCATGATAATCTCAGATACTTTTCGTTTCAAATAGGGTTTAAAGCAATTCAGGGGTAAGGAACGCATTACGTGGTCTTCAGGGATGTTTAGGTCCAAAACTGGTGCTTCGGGCAGTTCCTAATCTATATTGCTATGAAACCACGTTCTAGGTGGGTGTATGAAAACACTGGCACCAAAGGGCGTTTCACGAAGTCCCCGGCCGAAAGAAGAGCACTTGGAAGTTCTTTGAATCCGTTTTCGTTCAAGACGGGATTCGGGGAAATTCGGGGTTGAGAACCAATCCCGTGGGGGTTTTGAGCCGTTTCTGAATGAAAGAGTTTGATTGATATTTTATGCGGCTTTAGGAAAATGTTGGTTGTGGACGGCATTCGACGCAACTCGCGATTGAACGACGTGCTCTGAAAAATTCTGTGATGGCTCTGTACTTTGAAATAGGTTTCCGGCAAATTAGGGCTTAGGAACCAATGTCGTGGGACTCAGTCCCGTTTCCGTCTTAGGAACAGTATCTAGTGAAATCAATCGCCAGTATTTGGATAAGAAAACGAGTTGGATGACTCTTGGGCATTTCGGGGTTGGTAGTATCTGTCACTTGGTTTGCGATGCGTTTGACACGATTGTAGGCCGACAAACACATTTAAGGATATTCTGAGGCACGTTTTGCTTCGAAATGTGTTTCAAGCGATTTAGGGGTTAGGAACACAATGCAGGGGTTTAAAGGTTGTTTAAGACCGAGACCCGTGTTATGGGCAGTTCGTTCGTAATTCTAGGCGGCTCTGCGAAAGTATACGCTGTAAACCTCACTTCATGCATTTCATTGTTGGGATACGCGCTTTGCAAAGTTCAGTGACATGTTTTTACTTTAGAACGGGTTTTAGGAAAGTTAGGGCTTAAGAGCTTATCTTGTGTGATATTTGGGTAGGAGCGCATGCCGGATGGATGACTCTAAGTCATTTCACGGTATTATGGTCTAGTCTTTTGCTTCGAAATGCATTTACAACAATTCCATGCTTAAATACGCACTTCATGATAATCTCCGTTGCTTTTCGTTTCAAGTAGGGTTTCAGGCGATTCACGGGTAAGGAACGCATTACATGGGCTTCAGGGATGGTTTGGTGTAAAGCTCGTGTTTCGGACAGCTCCTAATCTATTTCGCTAAGAAACCACGTTCTAGGTGGGTGTATGAAAAAATACTGGCACCAAAGGGCGTTTCACGAAGTCAGCGGCCGAAAGAAGAGCACTCGGAAGTTCTTTGAATCCGTTTTCGTTTAAGACGGTATTCGTGGAAATTCGGGCTTGATAACTAATCCCGTTGGGTTCTGAGCCGTTTCTGAATGAAAGAGTTTGATTGATATTTTATGCGGCTCTAGGACAATGTTGGTTGTAGACCGCAGTCGACGCAACTCGCGATTGAACGACTTGCTCTGAAAAATACTGTGATGGCTCTTCACTTTAAAATGGGTTTCCGGCAAATAAGGGCTTAGGAACCAATCTCGTGGGACTCAGTCCCGTTTCCTTCTTAAAAACGTATCTAGTGCAATCAATAGCCAGTATTTGGATAAGAGCACGAGTTGGATGATTCTCGGGCATTTCGGGGTTGGTAGTATCTGTCACTTGGTTTGCGATGCGTTTGACAAGATTCTAGGCCGACAAATACATTTTAGGATATTCTGAGACACGTTTTGCTTCGAAATGTGTTTCAAGCGGTTGTGGGGTTAGGAACACAATGCAGGGGTTTAAAGGTTGTTTAAGACCGAGAACCGTGTTAAGGGGTGTTCGTTCGTAATTCTAGGCGGCTCTGCGAAACTGTACGCTCTAAACCTCACTTCACGCAATTCATTGTTTGGATACGCGCTTTTTAAAGTTCACGGACAATCTTTTTACTTTAGAACGGGTTTTAGGAAAATTATGGCTTTAGAGCTTACCTAGTGTCGTATTTGGGTAAGAGCGCTTGCCGGATGACTCCAAGTCATTTCACGGTATTATGGTCTAGTCTTTTGCTTCGAAATGCATTTTCAACAATTCCTTGCAGAAATACGCACTTCATGATAATCTCAGATACTTCTCGTTTCAAATAGGGTTTAAAGCAATTCAGGGGTAAGGAACGCATTACGTGGTCTTCAGGGATGTTTAGGTCCAAAACTGGTGCTTCGGGCAGTTCCTAATCTATATTGCTATGAAACCACGTTCTAGGTGGGTGTATGAAAACACTGGCACCAAAGGGCGTTTCACGAAGTCCCCGGCCGAAAGAAGAGCACTTAGAAGTTCTTTGAATCCGTTTTCGTTCAAGACGGGATTCGGGGAAATTCGGGGTTGAGAACCAATCCCGTGGGGGTTTTGAGCCGTTTCTGAATGAAAGAGTTTGATTGATATTTTATGCGGCTTTAGGAAAATGTTGGTTGTTGACGGCATTCGACGCAACTCGCGATTGAACGACGTGCTCTGAAAAATACTGTGTTGGCTCTGTACTTTGAAATAGGTTTCCGGCAAATTAGGGCTTAGGAACCAATGTGGTGGGACTCAGTCCCGTTTCCGTCTTAGGAACCGTATCTAGTGCAATCAATCGCCAGTATTTGGATAAGAAAACGAGTTGGATGACTCTTGGGCATTTCGGGGTTGGTAGTATCTGTCACTTGGTTTGTGATGCGTTTGACACGATTGTAGGCCGACAAACACATTTAAGGATATTCTGAGGCACGTTTTGCTTCGAAATGTGTTTCAAGCGATTAAGGGGTTAGGAACACAATGCAGGGGTTTAAAGGTTGTTTAAGACCGAGACACGTGTTATTGGCAGTTCGTTCGTAATTCTAGGCGGCTCTGCGAAAGTATACGCTGTAAACCTCACTTCATGCATTTCATTGTTTGGATACGCGCTTTGCAAAGTTCAGTGACATGTTTTTACTTTAGAACGGGTTTTAGGAAAGTTAGGGCTTAAGAGCTTATCTTGTGTGATATTTGGGTAGGAGCGCATGCCGGATGGATGACTCTAAGTCATTTCACGGTATTATGGTCTAGTCTTTTGCTTCGAAATGCATTTACAACAATTCCATGCTTAAATACGCACTTCATGATAATCTCCGTTGCTTTTCGTTTCAAGTAGGGTTTCAGGCGATTCACGGGTAAGGAACGCATTACATGGGCTTCAGAGATGGTTTGGTCTAAAGCTCGTGTTTCGGACAGCTCCTAATCTATTTCGCTAAGAAACCACGTTCTAGGTGGGTGTATGAAAAAATACTGGCACCAAAGGGCGTTTCACGAAGTCAGCGGCAGAAAGAAGAGCACTCGGAAGTTCTTTGAATCCGTTTTCGTTTAAGACGGTATTCGTGGAAATTCGGGCTTGATAACTAATCCCGTTGGGTTCTGAGCCGTTTCTGAATGAAAGAGTTTGATTGATATTTTATGCGGCTCTAGGACAATGTTGGTTGTAGACCGCAGTCGACGCAACTCGCGATTGAACGACTTGCTCTGAAAAATACTGTGATGGCTCTTCACTTTAAAATGGGTTTCCGGCAAATAAGGGCTTAGGAACCAATCTCGTGGGACTCAGTCCCGTTTCCTTCTTAAAAACGTATCTAGTGCAATCAATAGCCAGTATTTGGATAAGAGCACGAGTTGGATGATTTTCGGGCATTTCGGGGTTGGTAGTATCTGTCACTTGGTTTGCGATGCGTTTGAAAAGATTCTAGGCCGACAAATACATTTTAGGATATTCTGAGACACGTTTTGCTTCGAAATGTGTTTCAAGCGGTTGTGGGGTTAGGAACACAATGCAGGGGTTTAAAGGTTGTTTAAGACCGAGAACCGTGTTAAGGGGAGTTCGTTCGTAATTCTAGGCGGCTCTGCGAAACTGTACACTCTAAACCTCACTTCACGCAATTCATTGTTTGGATACGCGCTTTTTAAAGTTCACGGACAATCTTTTTACTTTAGAACGGGTTTTAGGAAAATTATGGCTTTAGAGCTTACCTAGTGTCATATTTGGGTAAGAGCGCTTGCCGGATGACTCCAAGTCATTTCACGGTATTATGGTCTAGTCTTTTGCTTCGAAATGCATTTTCAACAATTCCTTGCTGAAATACGCACTTCATGATAATCTCAGATACTTTTCGTTTCAAATAGGGTTTAAAGCAATTCAGGGGTAAGGAACGCATTACGTGGTCTTCAGGGATGTTTAGGTCCAAAACTGGTGCTTCGGGCAGTTCCTAATCTATATTGCTATGAAACCACGTTCTAGGTGGGTGTATGAAAACACTGGCACCAAAGGGCGTTTCACGAAGTCCCCGGCCGAAAGAAGAGCACTTAGAAGTTCTTTGAATCCGTTTTCGTTCAAGACGGGATTCGGGGAAATTCGGGGTTGAGAACCAATCCCGTGGGGGTTTTGAGCCGTTTCTGAATGAAAGAGTTTGATTGATATTTTATGCGGCTTTAGGAAAATGTTGGTTGTTGACGGCATTCGACGCAACTCGCGATTGAACGACGTGCTCTGAAAAATACTGTGTTGGCTCTGTACTTTGAAATAGGTTTCCGGCAAATTAGGGCTTAGGAACCAATGTGGTGGGACTCAGTCCCGTTTCCGTCTTAGGAACCGTATCTAGTGCAATCAATCGCCAGTATTTGGATAAGAAAACGAGTTGGATGACTCTTGGGCATTTCGGGGTTGGTAGTATCTGTCACTTGGTTTGTGATGCGTTTGACACGATTGTAGGCCGACAAACACATTTAAGGATATTCTGAGGCACGTTTTGCTTCGAAATGTGTTTCAAGCGATTAAGGGGTTAGGAACACAATGCAGGGGTTTAAAGGTTGTTTAAGACCGAGACACGTGTTATTGGCAGTTCGTTCGTAATTCTAGGCGGCTCTGCGAAAGTATACGCTGTAAACCTCACTTCATGCATTTCATTGTTTGGATACGCGCTTTGCAAAGTTCAGTGACATGTTTTTACTTTAGAACGGGTTTTAGGAAAGTTAGGGCTTAAGAGCTTATCTTGTGTGATATTTGGGTAGGAGCGCATGCCGGATGGATGACTCTAAGTCATTTCACGGTATTATGGTCTAGTCTTTTGCTTCGAAATGCATTTACAACAATTCCATGCTTAAATACGCACTTCATGATAATCTCCGTTGCTTTTCGTTTCAAGTAGGGTTTCAGGCGATTCACGGGTAAGGAACGCATTACATGGGCTTCAGAGATGGTTTGGTCTAAAGCTCGTGTTTCGGACAGCTCCTAATCTATTTCGCTAAGAAACCACGTTCTAGGTGGGTGTATGAAAAAATACTGGCACCAAAGGGCGTTTCACGAAGTCAGCGGCAGAAAGAAGAGCACTCGGAAGTTCTTTGAATCCGTTTTCGTTTAAGACGGTATTCGTGGAAATTCGGGCTTGATAACTAATCCCGTTGGGTTCTGAGCCGTTTCTGAATGAAAGAGTTTGATTGATATTTTATGCGGCTCTAGGACAATGTTGGTTGTAGACCGCAGTCGACGCAACTCGCGATTGAACGACTTGCTCTGAAAAATACTGTGATGGCTCTTCACTTTAAAATGGGTTTCCGGCAAATAAGGGCTTAGGAACCAATCTCGTGGGACTCAGTCCCGTTTCCTTCTTAAAAACGTATCTAGTGCAATCAATAGCCAGTATTTGGATAAGAGCACGAGTTGGATGATTTTCGGGCATTTCGGGGTTGGTAGTATCTGTCACTTGGTTTGCGATGCGTTTGAAAAGATTCTAGGCCGACAAATACATTTTAGGATATTCTGAGACACGTTTTGCTTCGAAATGTGTTTCAAGCGGTTGTGGGGTTAGGAACACAATGCAGGGGTTTAAAGGTTGTTTAAGACCGAGAACCGTGTTAAGGGGAGTTCGTTCGTAATTCTAGGCGGCTCTGCGAAACTGTACACTCTAAACCTCACTTCACGCAATTCATTGTTTGGATACGCGCTTTTTAAAGTTCACGGACAATCTTTTTACTTTAGAACGGGTTTTAGGAAAATTATGGCTTTAGAGCTTACCTAGTGTCATATTTGGGTAAGAGCGCTTGCCGGATGACTCCAAGTCATTTCACGGTATTATGGTCTAGTCTTTTGCTTCGAAATGCATTTTCAACAATTCCTTGCTGAAATACGCACTTCATGATAATCTCAGATACTTTTCGTTTCAAATAGGGTTTAAAGCAATTCAGGGGTAAGGAACGCATTACGTGGTCTTCAGGGATGTTTAGGTCCAAAACTGGTGCTTCGGGCAGTTCCTAATCTATATTGCTACGAAACCACGTTCTAGGTGGGTGTATGAAAGCACTGGCACGAAAGGGCGTTTCACGAAGTCCCCGGCCGAAAGAAGAGCACTTGGAAGTTCTTGGAATCCGGTTTCGTTCAAGACGGGATTCGGGGAAATTCGGGGTTGAGAACCAATCCCGTGGGGGTTTTGAGCCGTTTCTGAATGAAAGAGTTTGATTGATATTTTATGCGGCTTTAGGAAAATGTTGGTTGTGGACGGCATTCGACGCAACTCGCGATTGAACGACGTGCTCTGAAAAATACTGTGATGGCTCTGTACTTTGAAATAGGTTTCCGGCAAATTAGGGCTTAGGAACCAATGTCGTGGGACTCAGTCCCGTTTCCGTCTTAGGAACAGTATCTAGTGCAATCAATCGCCAGTATTTGGATAAGAAAACGAGTTGGATGACTCTTGGGCATTTCGGGGTTGGTAGTATCTGTCACTTGGTTTGCGATGCGTTTGACACGATTGTAGGCCGACAAACACATTTAAGGATATTCTGAGGCACGTTTTGCTTCGAAATGTGTTTCAAGCGATTAAGGGGTTAGGAACACAATGCAGGGGTTTAAAGGTTGTTTAAGACCGAGACCCGTGTTATGGGCAGTTCGTTCGTAATTCTAGGCGGCTCTGCGAAAGTATACGCTGTAAACCTCACTTCATGCATTTCATTGTTGGGATACGCGCTTTGCAAAGTTCAGTGACATGTTTTTACTTTAGAACGGGTTTTAGGAAAGTTATGGCTTAAGAGCTTATCTTGTGTGATATTTGGGTAGGAGCGCATGCCGGATGGATGACTCTAAGTCATTTCACGGTATTATGGTCTAGTCTTTTGCTTCGAAATGCATTTACAACAATTCCATGCTTAAATACGCACTTCATGATAATCTCCGTTGCTTTTCGTTTCAAGTAGGGTTTCAGGCGATTCACGGGTAAGGAACGCATTACATGGGCTTCAGAGATGGTTTGGTCTAAAGCTCGTGTTTCGGACAGCTCCTAATCAATTTCGCTAAGAAACCACGTTCTAGGTGGGTGTATGAAAAAATACTGGCACCAAAGGGCGTTTCACGAAGTCAGCGGCAGAAAGAAGAGCACTCGGAAGTTCTTTGAATCCGTTTTCGTTTAAGACGGTATTCGTGGAAATTCGGGCTTGATAACTAATCCCGTTGGGTTCTGAGCCGTTTCTGAATGAAAGAGTTTGATTGATATTTTATGCGGCTCTAGGACAATGTTGGTTGTAGACCGCAGTC
Source organism: Persea americana (assembly GCA_029852735.1). Lineage (NCBI taxonomy): Eukaryota > Viridiplantae > Streptophyta > Magnoliopsida > Laurales > Lauraceae > Persea > Persea americana. Next base: position 31,524 of record JAQQXO010000153.1, on the reverse strand, counting down.
GACGCAACTCGCGATTAAACGACTTGCTCTGAAAAATACTGTGATGGCTCTTCACTTTAAAATGGGTTTCCGGCAAATAAGGGCTTAGGAACCAATCTCGTGGGACTCAGTCCCGTTTCCTTCTTAAAAACGTATCTAGTGCAATCAATAGCCAGTATTTGGATAAGAGCACGAGTTGGATGATTCTCGGGCATTTCGGGGTTGGTAGTATCTGTCACTTGGTTTGCGATGCGTTTGACAAGATTCTAGGCCGACAAATACATTTTAGGATATTCTGAGACACGTTTTGCTTCGAAATGTGTTTCAAGCGGTTGTGGGGTTAGGAACACAATGCAGGGGTTTAAAGGTTGTTTAAGACCGAGAACCGTGTTAAGGGGAGTTCGTTCGTAATTCTAGGCGGCTCTGCGAAACTGTACGCTCTAAACCTCACTTCACGCAATTCATTGTTTGGATACGCGCTTTTTAAAGTTCACGGACAATCTTTTTACTTTAGAACGGGTTTTAGGAAAATTATGGCTTTAGAGCTTACCTAGTGTCATATTTGGGTAAGAGCGCTTGCCGGATGACTCCAAGTCATTTCACGGTATTATGGTCTAGTCTTTTGCCTCGAAATGCATTTTCAACAATTCCTTGCAGAAATACGCACTTCATGATAATCTCAGATACTTCTCGTTTCAAATAGGGTTTAAAGCAATTCAGGGGTAAGGAACGCATTACGTGGTCTTCAGGGATGTTTAGGTCCAAAACTGGTGCTTCGGGCAGTTCCTAATCTATATTGCTATGAAACCACGTTCTAGGTGGGTGTATGAAAACACTGGCACCAAAGGGCGTTTCACGAAGTCCCCGGCCGAAAGAAGAGCACTTGGAAGTTCTTTGAATCCGTTTTCGTTCAAGACGGGATTCGGGGAAATTCGGGGTTGAGAACCAATCCCGTGGGGGTTTTGAGCCGTTTCTGAATGAAAGAGTTTGATTGATATTTTATGCGGCTTTAGGAAAATGTTGGTTGTTGACGGCATTCGACGCAACTCGCGATTGAACGACGTGCTCTGAAAAATACTGTGTTGGCTCTGTACTTTGAAATAGGTTTCCGGCAAATTAGGGCTTAGGAACCAATGTCGTGGGACTCAGTCCCGTTTCCGTCTTAGGAACCGTATCTAGTGCAATCAATCGCCAGTATTTGGATAAGAAAACGAGTTGGATGACTCTTGGGCATTTCGGGGTTGGTAGTATCTGTCACTTGGTTTGTGATGCGTTTGACACGATTGTAGGCCGACAAACACATTTAAGGATATTCTGAGGCACGTTTTGCTTCGAAATGTGTTTCAAGCGATTAAGGGGTTAGGAACACAATGCAGGGGTTTAAAGGTTGTTTAAGACCGAGACACGTGTTATTGGCAGTTCGTTCGTAATTCTAGGCGGCTCTGCGAAAGTATACGCTGTAAACCTCACTTCATGCATTTCATTGTTTGGATACGCGCTTTGCAAAGTTCAGTGACATGTTTTTACTTTAGAACGGGTTTTAGGAAAGTTAGGGCTTAAGAGCTTATCTTGTGTGATATTTGGGTAGGAGCGCATGCCGGATGGATGACTCTAAGTCATTTCACGGTATTATGGTCTAGTCTTTTGCTTCGAAATGCATTTACAACAATTCCATGCTTAAATACGCACTTCATGATAATCTCCGTTGCTTTTCGTTTCAAGTAGGGTTTCAGGCGATTCACGGGTAAGGAACGCATTACATGGGCTTCAGGGATGGTTTGGTCTAAAGCTCGTGTTTCGGACAGCTCCTAATCTATTTCGCTAAGAAACCACGTTCTAGGTGGGTGTATGAAAAAATACTGGCACCAAAGGGCGTTTCACGAAGTCAGCGGCCGAAGGAAGAGCACTCGGAAGTTCTTTGAATCCGTTTTCGTTTAAGACGGTATTCGTGGAAATTCGGGCTTGATAACTAATCCCGTTGGGTTCTGAGCCGTTTCTGAATGAAAGAGTTTGATTGATATTTTATGCGGCTCTAGGACAATGTTGGTTGTAGACCGCAGTCGACGCAACTCGCGATTGAACGACTTGCTCTGAAAAATACTGTGATGGCTCTTCACTTTAAAATGGGTTTCCGGCAAATAAGGGCTTAGGAACCAATCTCGTGGGACTCAGTCCCGTTTCCTTCTTAAAAACGTATCTAGTGCAATCAATAGCCAGTATTTGGATAAGAGCACGAGTTGGATGATTCTCGGGCATTTCGGGGTTGGTAGTATCTGTCACTTGGTTTGCGATGCGTTTGACAAGATTCTAGGCCGACAAATACATTTTAGGATATTCTGAGACACGTTTTGCTTCGAAATGTGTTTCAAGCGGTTGTGGGGTTAGGAACACAATGCAGGGGTTTAAAGGTTGTTTAAGACCGAGAACCGTGTTAAGGGGAGTTCGTTCGTAATTCTAGGCGGCTCTGCGAAACTGTACGCTCTAAACCTCACTTCACGCAATTCATTGTTTGGATACGCGCTTTTTAAAGTTCACGGACAATCTTTTTACTTTAGAACGGGTTTTAGGAAAATTATGGCTTTAGAGCTTACCTAGTGTCATATTTGGGTAAGAGCGCTTGCCGGATGACTCCAAGTCATTTCACGGTATTATGGTCTAGTCTTTTGCCTCGAAATGCATTTTCAACAATTCCTTGCAGAAATACGCACTTCATGATAATCTCAGATACTTCTCGTTTCAAATAGGGTTTAAAGCAATTCAGGGGTAAGGAACGCATTACGTGGTCTTCAGGGATGTTTAGGTCCAAAACTGGTGCTTCGGGCAGTTCCTAATCTATATTGCTATGAAACCACGTTCTAGGTGGGTGTATGAAAACACTGGCACCAAAGGGCGTTTCACGAAGTCCCCGGCCGAAAGAAGAGCACTTGGAAGTTCTTTGAATCCGTTTTCGTTCAAGACGGGATTCGGGGAAATTCGGGGTTGAGAACCAATCCCGTGGGGGTTTTGAGCCGTTTCTGAATGAAAGAGTTTGATTGATATTTTATGCGGCTTTAGGAAAATGTTGGTTGTTGACGGCATTCGACGCAACTCGCGATTAAACGACGTGCTCTGAAAAATACTGTGTTGGCTCTGTACTTTGAAATAGGTTTCCGGCAAATTAGGGCTTAGGAACCAATGTCGTGGGACTCAGTCCCGTTTCCGTCTTAGGAACCGTATCTAGTGCAATCAATCGCCAGTATTTGGATAAGAAAACGAGTTGGATGACTCTTGGGCATTTCGGGGTTGGTAGTATCTGTCACTTGGTTTGTGATGCGTTTGACACGATTGTAGGCCGACAAACGCATTTAAGGATATTCTGAGGCACGTTTTGCTTCGAAATGTGTTTCAAGCGATTAAGGGGTTAGGAACACAATGCAGGGGTTTAAAGGTTGTTTAAGACCGAGACACGTGTTATTGGCAGTTCGTTCGTAATTCTAGGCGGCTCTGCGAAAGTATACGCTGTAAACCTCACTTCATGCATTTCATTGTTTGGATACGCGCTTTGCAAAGTTCAGTGACATGTTTTTACTTTAGAACGGGTTTTAGGAAAGTTAGGGCTTAAGAGCTTATCTTGTGTGATATTTGGGTAGGAGCGCATGCCGGATGGATGACTCTAAGTCATTTCACGGTATTATGGTCTAGTCTTTTGCTTCGAAATGCATTTACAACAATTCCATGCTTAAATACGCACTTCATGATAATCTCCGTTGCTTTTCGTTTCAAGTAGGGTTTCAGGCGATTCACGGGTAAGGAACGCATTACATGGGCTTCAGGGATGGTTTGGTCTAAAGCTCGTGTTTCGGACAGCTCCTAATCTATTTCGCTAAGAAACCACGTTCTAGGTGGGTGTATGAAAAAATACTGGCACCAAAGGGCGTTTCACGAAGTCAGCGGCCGAAGGAAGAGCACTCGGAAGTTCTTTGAATCCGTTTTCGTTTAAGACGGTATTCGTGGAAATTCGGGCTTGATAACTAATCCCGTTGGGTTCTGAGCCGTTTCTGAATGAAAGAGTTTGATTGATATTTTATGCGGCTCTAGGACAATGTTGGTTGTAGACCGCAGTCGACGCAACTCGCGATTGAACGACTTGCTCTGAAAAATACTGTGATGGCTCTTCACTTTAAAATGGGTTTCCGGCAAATAAGGGCTTAGGAACCAATCTCGTGGGACTCAGTCCCGTTTCCTTCTTAAAAACGTATCTAGTGCAATCAATAGCCAGTATTTGGATAAGAGCACGAGTTGGATGATTCTCGGGCATTTCGGGGTTGGTAGTATCTGTCACTTGGTTTGCGATGCGTTTGACAAGATTCTAGGCCGACAAATACATTTTAGGATATTCTGAGACACGTTTTGCTTCGAAATGTGTTTCAAGCGGTTGTGGGGTTAGGAACACAATGCAGGGGTTTAAAGGTTGTTTAAGACCGAGAACCGTGTTAAGGGGAGTTCGTTCGTAATTCTAGGCGGCTCTGCGAAACTGTACGCTCTAAACCTCACTTCACGCAATTCATTGTTTGGATACGCGCTTTTTAAAGTTCACGGACAATCTTTTTACTTTAGAACGGGTTTTAGGAAAATTATGGCTTTAGAGCTTACCTGGTGTCATATTTGGGTAAGAGCGCTTGCCGGATGACTCCAAGTCATTTCACGGTATTATGGTCTAGTCTTTTGCTTCGAAATGCATTTTCAACAATTCCTTGCTGAAATACGCACTTCATGATAATCTCAGATACTTTTCGTTTCAAATAGGGTTTAAAGCAATTCAGGGGTAAGGAACGCATTACGTGGTCTTCAGGGATGTTTAGGTCCAAAACTGGTGCTTCGGGCAGTTCCTAATCTATATTGCTATGAAACCACGTTCTAGGTGGGTGTATGAAAACACTGGCACCAAAGGGCGTTTCACGAAGTCCCCGGCCGAAAGAAGAGCACTTGGAAGTTCTTTGAATCCGTTTTCGTTCAAGACGGGATTCGGGGAAATTCGGGGTTGAGAACCAATCCCGTGGGGGTTTTGAGCCGTTTCTGAATGAAAGAGTTTGATTGATATTTTATGCGGCTTTAGGAAAATGTTGGTTGTGGACGGCATTCGACGCAACTCGCGATTGAACGACGTGCTCTGAAAAATTCTGTGATGGCTTTGTACTTTGAAATAGGTTTCCGGCAAATTAGGGCTTAGGAACCAATGTCGTGGGACTCAGTCCCGTTTCCGTCTTAGGAACAGTATCTAGTGAAATCAATCGCCAGTATTTGGATAAGAAAACGAGTTGGATGACTCTTGGGCATTTCGGGGTTGGTAGTATCTGTCACTTGGTTTGCGATGCGTTTGACACGATTGTAGGCCGACAAACACATTTAACGATATTCTGAGGCACGTTTTGCTTCGAAATGTGTTTCAAGCGATTAAGGGGTTAGGAACACAATGCAGGGGTTTAAAGGTTGTTTAAGACCGAGACCCGTGTTATGGGCAGTTCGTTCGTAATTCTAGGCGGCTCTGCGAAAGTATACGCTGTAAACCTCACTTCATGCATTTCATTGTTGGGATACGCGCTTTGCAAAGTTCAGTGACATGTTTTTACTTTAGAACGGGTTTTAGGAAAGTTATGGCTTAAGAGCTTATCTTGTGTGATATTTGGGTAGGAGCGCATGCCGGATGGATGACTCTAAGTCATTTCACGGTATTATGGTCTAGTCTTTTGCTTCGAAATGCATTTACAACAATTCCATGCTTAAATACGCACTTCATGATAATCTCCGTTGCTTTTCGTTTCAAGTAGGGTTTCAGGCGATTCACGGGTAAGGAACGCATTACATGGGCTTCAGGGATGGTTTGGTCTAAAGCTCGTGTTTCGGACAGCTCCTAATCTATTTCGCTAAGAAACCACGTTCTAGGTGGGTGTATGAAAAAATACTGGCACCAAAGGGCGTTTTACGTAGTCAGCGGCCGAAAGAAGAGCACTCGAAAGTTCTTTGAATCCGTTTTCGTTTAAGACGGTATTCGTGGAAATTCGGGCTTGATAACTAATCCCGTTGGGTTCTGAGCCGTTTCTGAATGAAAGAGTTTGATTGATATTTTATGCGGCTCTAGGACAATGTTGGTTGTAGACCGCAGTCGACGCAACTCGCGATTGAACGACTTCCTCTGAAAAATACTGTGATGGCTCTTCACTTTAAAATGGGTTTCCGGCAAATAAGGGCTTAGGAACCAATCTCGTGGGACTCAGTCCCGTTTCCTTCTTAAAAACGTATCTAGTGCAATCAATAGCCAGTATTTGGATAAGAGCACGAGTTGGATGATTCTCGGGCATTTCGGGGTTGGTAGTATCTGTCACTTGGTTTGCGATGCGCTTGACAAGATTCTAGGCCGACAAACACATTTTAGGATATTCTGAGACACGTTTTGCTTCGAAATGTGTTTCAAGCGGTTGTGGGGTTAGGAACACAATGCAGGGGTTTAAAGGTTGTTTAAGACCGAGAACCGTGTTAAGGGGAGTTCGTTCGTAATTCTAGGCGGCTCTGCGAAACTGTACGCTCTAAACCTCACTTCACGCAATTCATTGTTTGGATACGCGCTTTTTAAAGTTCACGGACAATCTTTTTACTTTAGAACGGGTTTTAGGAAAATTATGGCTTTAGAGCTTACCTGGTGTCATATTTGGGTAAGAGCGCTTGCCGGATGACTCCAAGTCATTTCACGGTATTATGGTCTAGTCTTTTGCTTCGAAATGCATTTTCAACAATTCCTTGCTGAAATACGCACTTCATGATAATCTCAGATACTTTTCGTTTCAAATAGGGTTTAAAGCAATTCAGGGGTAAGGAACGCATTACGTGGTCTTCAGGGATGTTTAGGTCCAAAACTGGTGCTTCGGGCAGTTCCTAATCTATATTGCTATGAAACCACGTTCTAGGTGGGTGTATGAAAACACTGGCACCAAAGGGCGTTTCACGAAGTCCCCGGCCGAAAGAAGAGCACTTGGAAGTTCTTTGAATCCGTTTTCGTTCAAGACGGGATTCGGGGAAATTCGGGGTTGAGAACCAATCCCGTGGGGGTTTTGAGCCGTTTCTGAATGAAAGAGTTTGATTGATATTTTATGCGGCTTTAGGAAAATGTTGGTTGTGGACGGCATTCGACGCAACTCGCGATTGAACGACGTGCTCTGAAAAATTCTGTGATGGCTTTGTACTTTGAAATAGGTTTCCGGCAAATTAGGGCTTAGGAACCAATGTCGTGGGACTCAGTCCCGTTTCCGTCTTAGGAACAGTATCTAGTGAAATCAATCGCCAGTATTTGGATAAGAAAACGAGTTGGATGACTCTTGGGCATTTCGGGGTTGGTAGTATCTGTCACTTGGTTTGCGATGCGTTTGACACGATTGTAGGCCGACAAACACATTTAAGGATATTCTGAGGCACGTTTTGCTTCGAAATGTGTTTCAAGCGATTAAGGGGTTAGGAACACAATGCAGGGGTTTAAAGGTTGTTTAAGACCGAGACCCGTGTTATGGGCAGTTCGTTCGTAATTCTAGGCGGCTCTGCGAAAGTATACGCTGTAAACCTCACTTCATGCATTTCATTGTTGGGATACGCGCTTTGCAAAGTTCAGTGACATGTTTTTACTTTAGAACGGGTTTTAGGAAAGTTATGGCTTAAGAGCTTATCTTGTGTGATATTTGGGTAGGAGCGCATGCCGGATGGATGACTCTAAGTCATTTCACGGTATTATGGTCTAGTCTTTTGCTTCGAAATGCATTTACAACAATTCCATGCTTAAATACGCACTTCATGATAATCTCCGTTGCTTTTCGTTTCAAGTAGGGTTTCAGGCGATTCACGGGTAAGGAACGCATTACATGGGCTTCAGGGATGGTTTGGTCTAAAGCTCGTGTTTCGGACAGCTCCTAATCTATTTCGCTAAGAAACCACGTTCTAGGTGGGTGTATGAAAAAATACTGGCACCAAAGGGCGTTTTACGTAGTCAGCGGCCGAAAGAAGAGCACTCGAAAGTTCTTTGAATCCGTTTTCGTTTAAGACGGTATTCGTGGAAATTCGGGCTTGATAACTAATCCCGTTGGGTTCTGAGCCGTTTCTGAATGAAAGAGTTTGATTGATATTTTATGCGGCTCTAGGACAATGTTGGTTGTAGACCGCAGTCGACGCAACTCGCGATTGAACGACTTCCTCTGAAAAATACTGTGATGGCTCTTCACTTTAAAATGGGTTTCCGGCAAATAAGGGCTTAGGAACCAATCTCGTGGGACTCAGTCCCGTTTCCTTCTTAAAAACGTATCTAGTGCAATCAATAGCCAGTATTTGGATAAGAGCACGAGTTGGATGATTCTCGGGCATTTCGGGGTTGGTAGTATCTGTCACTTGGTTTGCGATGCGCTTGACAAGATTCTAGGCCGACAAACACATTTTAGGATATTCTGAGACACGTTTTGCTTCGAAATGTGTTTCAAGCGGTTGTGGGGTTAGGAACACAATGCAGGGGTTTAAAGGTTGTTTAAGACCGAGAACCGTGTTAAGGGGAGTTCGTTCGTAATTCTAGGCGGCTCTGCGAAACTGTACGCTCTAAACCTCACTTCACGCAATTCATTGTTTGGATACGCGCTTTTTAAAGTTCACGGACAATCTTTTTACTTTAGAACGGGTTTTAGGAAAATTATGGCTTTAGAGCTTACCTGGTGTCATATTTGGGTAAGAGCGCTTGCCGGATGACTCCAAGTCATTTCACGGTATTATGGTCTAGTCTTTTGCTTCGAAATGCATTTTCAACAATTCCTTGCTGAAATACGCACTTCATGATAATCTCAGATACTTTTCGTTTCAAATAGGGTTTAAAGCAATTCAGGGGTAAGGAACGCATTACGTGGTCTTCAGGGATGTTTAGGTCCAAAACTGGTGCTTCGGGCAGTTCCTAATCTATATTGCTATGAAACCACGTTCTAGGTGGGTGTATGAAAACACTGGCACCAAAGGGCGTTTCACGAAGTCCCCGGCCGAAAGAAGAGCACTTGGAAGTTCTTTGAATCCGTTTTCGTTCAAGACGGGATTCGGGGAAATTCGGGGTTGAGAACCAATCCCGTGGGGGTTTTGAGCCGTTTCTGAATGAAAGAGTTTGATTGATATTTTATGCGGCTTTAGGAAAATGTTGGTTGTGGACGGCATTCGACGCAACTCGCGATTGAACGACGTGCTCTGAAAAATTCTGTGATGGCTTTGTACTTTGAAATAGGTTTCCGGCAAATTAGGGCTTAGGAACCAATGTCGTGGGACTCAGTCCCGTTTCCGTCTTAGGAACAGTATCTAGTGAAATCAATCGCCAGTATTTGGATAAGAAAACGAGTTGGATGACTCTTGGGCATTTCGGGGTTGGTAGTATCTGTCACTTGGTTTGCGATGCGTTTGACACGATTGTAGGCCGACAAACACATTTAAGGATATTCTGAGGCACGTTTTGCTTCGAAATGTGTTTCAAGCGATTAAGGGGTTAGGAACACAATGCAGGGGTTTAAAGGTTGTTTAAGACCGAGACCCGTGTTATGGGCAGTTCGTTCGTAATTCTAGGCGGCTCTGCGAAAGTATACGCTGTAAACCTCACTTCATGCATTTCATTGTTGGGATACGCGCTTTGCAAAGTTCAGTGACATGTTTTTACTTTAGAACGGGTTTTAGGAAAGTTATGGCTTAAGAGCTTATCTTGTGTGATATTTGGGTAGGAGCGCATGCCGGATGGATGACTCTAAGTCATTTCACGGTATTATGGTCTAGTCTTTTGCTTCGAAATGCATTTACAACAATTCCATGCTTAAATACGCACTTCATGATAATCTCCGTTGCTTTTCGTTTCAAGTAGGGTTTCAGGCGATTCACGGGTAAGGAACGCATTACATGGGCTTCAGGGATGGTTTGGTCTAAAGCTCGTGTTTCGGACAGCTCCTAATCTATTTCGCTAAGAAACCACGTTCTAGGTGGGTGTATGAAAAAATACTGGCACCAAAGGGCGTTTTACGTAGTCAGCGGCCGAAAGAAGAGCACTCGAAAGTTCTTTGAATCCGTTTTCGTTTAAGACGGTATTCGTGGAAATTCGGGCTTGATAACTAATCCCGTTGGGTTCTGAGCCGTTTCTGAATGAAAGAGTTTGATTGATATTTTATGCGGCTCTAGGACAATGTTGGTTGTAGACCGCAGTCGACGCAACTCGCGATTGAACGACTTCCTCTGAAAAATACTGTGATGGCTCTTCACTTTAAAATGGGTTTCCGGCAAATAAGGGCTTAGGAACCAATCTCGTGGGACTCAGTCCCGTTTCCTTCTTAAAAACGTATCTAGTGCAATCAATAGCCAGTATTTGGATAAGAGCACGAGTTGGATGATTCTCGGGCATTTCGGGGTTGGTAGTATCTGTCACTTGGTTTGCGATGCGCTTGACAAGATTCTAGGCCGACAAACACATTTTAGGATATTCTGAGACACGTTTTGCTTCGAAATGTGTTTCAAGCGGTTGTGGGGTTAGGAACACAATGCAGGGGTTTAAAGGTTGTTTAAGACCGAGAACCGTGTTAAGGGGAGTTCGTTCGTAATTCTAGGCGGCTCTGCGAAACTGTACGCTCTAAACCTCACTTCACGCAATTCATTGTTTGGATACGCGCTTTTTAAAGTTCACGGACAATCTTTTTACTTTAGAACGGGTTTTAGGAAAATTATGGCTTTAGAGCTTACCTGGTGTCATATTTGGGTAAGAGCGCTTGCCGGATGACTCCAAGTCATTTCACGGTATTATGGTCTAGTCTTTTGCTTCGAAATGCATTTTCAACAATTCCTTGCTGAAATACGCACTTCATGATAATCTCAGATACTTTTCGTTTCAAATAGGGTTTAAAGCAATTCAGGGGTAAGGAACGCATTACGTGGTCTTCAGGGATGTTTAGGTCCAAAACTGGTGCTTCGGGCAGTTCCTAATCTATATTGCTATGAAACCACGTTCTAGGTGGGTGTATGAAAACACTGGCACCAAAGGGCGTTTCACGAAGTCCCCGGCCGAAAGAAGAGCACTTGGAAGTTCTTTGAATCCGTTTTCGTTCAAGACGGGATTCGGGGAAATTCGGGGTTGAGAACCAATCCCGTGGGGGTTTTGAGCCGTTTCTGAATGAAAGAGTTTGATTGATATTTTATGCGGCTTTAGGAAAATGTTGGTTGTGGACGGCATTCGACGCAACTCGCGATTGAACGACGTGCTCTGAAAAATTCTGTGATGGCTCTGTACTTTGAAATAGGTTTCCGGCAAATTAGGGCTTAGGAACCAATGTCGTGGGACTCAGTCCCGTTTCCGTCTTAGGAACAGTATCTAGTGAAATCAATCGCCAGTATTTGGATAAGAAAACGAGTTGGATGACTCTTGGGCATTTCGGGGTTGGTAGTATCTGTCACTTGGTTTGCGATGCGTTTGACACGATTGTAGGCCGACAAACACATTTAAGGATATTCTGAGGCACGTTTTGCTTCGAAATGTGTTTCAAGCGATTAAGGGGTTAGGAACACAATGCAGGGGTTTAAAGGTTGTTTAAGACCGAGACCCGTGTTATGGGCAGTTCGTTCGTAATTCTAGGCGGCTCTGCGAAAGTATACGCTGTAAACCTCACTTCATGCATTTCATTGTTGGGATACGCGCTTTGCAAAGTTCAGTGACATGTTTTTACTTTAGAACGGGTTTTAGGAAAGTTAGGGCTTAAGAGCTTATCTTGTGTGATATTTGGGTAGGAGCGCATGCCGGATGGATGACTCTAAGTCATTTCACGGTATTATGGTCTAGTCTTTTGCTTCGAAATGCATTTACAACAATTCCATGCTTAAATACGCACTTCATGATAATCTCCGTTGCTTTTCGTTTCAAGTAGGGTTTCAGGCGATTCACGGGTAAGGAACGCATTACATGGGCTTCAGGGATGGTTTGGTGTAAAGCTCGTGTTTCGGACAGCTCCTAATCTATTTCGCTAAGAAACCACGTTCTAGGTGGGTGTATGAAAAAATACTGGCACCAAAGGGCGTTTCACGAAGTCAGCGGCCGAAAGAAGAGCACTCGGAAGTTCTTTGAATCCGTTTTCGTTTAAGACGGTATTCGTGGAAATTCGGGCTTGATAACTAATCCCGTTGGGTTCTGAGCCGTTTCTGAATGAAAGAGTTTGATTGATATTTTATGCGGCTCTAGGACAATGTTGGTTGTAGACCGCAGTCGACGCAACTCGCGATTGAACGACTTGCTCTGAAAAATACTGTGATGGCTCTTCACTTTAAAATGGGTTTCCGGCAAATAAGGGCTTAGGAACCAATCTCGTGGGACTCAGTCCCGTTTCCTTCTTAAAAACGTATCTAGTGCAATCAATAGCCAGTATTTGGATAAGAGCACGAGTTGGATGATTCTCGGGCATTTCGGGGTTGGTAGTATCTGTCACTTGGTTTGCGATGCGTTTGACAAGATTCTAGGCCGACAAATACATTTTAGGATATTCTGAGACACGTTTTGCTTCGAAATGTGTTTCAAGCGGTTGTGGGGTTAGGAACACAATGCAGGGGTTTAAAGGTTGTTTAAGACCGAGAACCGTGTTAAGGGGTGTTCGTTCGTAATTCTAGGCGGCTCTGCGAAACTGTACGCTCTAAACCTCACTTCACGCAATTCATTGTTTGGATACGCGCTTTTTAAAGTTCACGGACAATCTTTTTACTTTAGAACGGGTTTTAGGAAAATTATGGCTTTAGAGCTTACCTAGTGTCGTATTTGGGTAAGAGCGCTTGCCGGATGACTCCAAGTCATTTCACGGTATTATGGTCTAGTCTTTTGCTTCGAAATGCATTTTCAACAATTCCTTGCAGAAATACGCACTTCATGATAATCTCAGATACTTCTCGTTTCAAATAGGGTTTAAAGCAATTCAGGGGTAAGGAACGCATTACGTGGTCTTCAGGGATGTTTAGGTCCAAAACTGGTGCTTCGGGCAGTTCCTAATCTATATTGCTATGAAACCACGTTCTAGGTGGGTGTATGAAAACACTGGCACCAAAGGGCGTTTCACGAAGTCCCCGGCCGAAAGAAGAGCACTTAGAAGTTCTTTGAATCCGTTTTCGTTCAAGACGGGATTCGGGGAAATTCGGGGTTGAGAACCAATCCCGTGGGGGTTTTGAGCCGTTTCTGAATGAAAGAGTTTGATTGATATTTTATGCGGCTTTAGGAAAATGTTGGTTGTTGACGGCATTCGACGCAACTCGCGATTGAACGACGTGCTCTGAAAAATACTGTGTTGGCTCTGTACTTTGAAATAGGTTTCCGGCAAATTAGGGCTTAGGAACCAATGTGGTGGGACTCAGTCCCGTTTCCGTCTTAGGAACCGTATCTAGTGCAATCAATCGCCAGTATTTGGATAAGAAAACGAGTTGGATGACTCTTGGGCATTTCGGGGTTGGTAGTATCTGTCACTTGGTTTGTGATGCGTTTGACACGATTGTAGGCCGACAAACACATTTAAGGATATTCTGAGGCACGTTTTGCTTCGAAATGTGTTTCAAGCGATTAAGGGGTTAGGAACACAATGCAGGGGTTTAAAGGTTGTTTAAGACCGAGACACGTGTTATTGGCAGTTCGTTCGTAATTCTAGGCGGCTCTGCGAAAGTATACGCTGTAAACCTCACTTCATGCATTTCATTGTTTGGATACGCGCTTTGCAAAGTTCAGTGACATGTTTTTTACTTTAGAACGGGTTTTAGGAAAGTTAGGGCTTAAGAGCTTATCTTGTGTGATATTTGGGTAGGAGCGCATGCCGGATGGATGACTCTAAGTCATTTCACGGTATTATGGTCTAGTCTTTTGCTTCGAAATGCATTTACAACAATTCCATGCTTAAATACGCACTTCATGATAATCTCCGTTGCTTTTCGTTTCAAGTAGGGTTTCAGGCGATTCACGGGTAAGGAACGCATTACATGGGCTTCAGGGATGGTTTGGTCTAAAGCTCGTGTTTCGGACAGCTCCTAATCTATTTCGCTAAGAAACCACGTTCTAGGTGGGTGTATGAAAAAATACTGGCACCAAAGGGCGTTTCACGAAGTCAGCGGCAGAAAGAAGAGCACTCGGAAGTTCTTTGAATCCGTTTTCGTTTAAGACGGTATTCGTGGAAATTCGGGCTTGATAACTAATCCCGTTGGGTTCTGAGCCGTTTCTGAATGAAAGAGTTTGATTGATATTTTATGCGGCTCTAGGACAATGTTGGTTGTAGACCGCAGTCGACGCAACTCGCGATTGAACGACTTGCTCTGAAAAATACTGTGATGGCTCTTCACTTTAAAATGGGTTTCCGGCAAATAAGGGCTTAGGAACCAATCTCGTGGGACTCAGTCCCGTTTCCTTCTTAAAAACGTATCTAGTGCAATCAATAGCCAGTATTTGGATAAGAGCACGAGTTGGATGATTCTCGGGCATTTCGGGGTTGGTAGTATCTGTCACTTGGTTTGCGATGCGTTTGATAAGATTCTAGGCCGACAAATACATTTTAGGATATTCTGAGACACGTTTTGCTTCGAAATGTGTTTCAAGCGGTTGTGGGGTTAGGAACACAATGCAGGGGTTTAAAGGTTGTTTAAGACCGAGAACCGTGTTAAGGGGAGTTCGTTCGTAATTCTAGGCGGCTCTGCGAAACTGTACACTCTAAACCTCACTTCACGCAATTCATTGTTTGGATACGCGCTTTTTAAAGTTCACGGACAATCTTTTTACTTTAGAACGGGTTTTAGGAAAATTATGGCTTTAGAGCTTACCTAGTGTCATATTTGGGTAAGAGCGCTTGCCGGATGACTCCAAGTCATTTCACGGAATTATGGTCTAGTCTTTTGCTTCGAAATGCATTTTCAACAATTCCTTGCTGAAATACGCACTTCATGATAATCTCAGATACTTTTCGTTTCAAATAGGGTTTAAAGCAATTCAGGGGTAAGGAACGCATTACGTGGTCTTCAGGGATGTTTAGGTCCAAAACTGGTGCTTCGGGCAGTTCCTAATCTATATTGCTACGAAACCACGTTCTAGGTGGGTGTATGAAAGCACTGGCACGAAAGGGCGTTTCACGAAGTCCCCGGCCGAAAGAAGAGCACTTGGAAGTTCTTGGAATCCGGTTTCGTTCAAGACGGGATTCGGGGAAATTCGGGGTTGAGAACCAATCCCGTGGGGGTTTTGAGCCGTTTCTGAATGAAAGAGTTTGATTGATATTTTTTGCGGCTTTAGGAAAATGTTGGTTGTGGACGGCATTCGACGCAACTCGCGATTGAACGACGTGCTCTGAAAAATACTGTGATGGCTCTGTACTTTGAAATAGGTTTCCGGCAAATTAGGGCTTAGGAACCAATGTCGTGGGACTCAGTCCCGTTTCCGTCTTAGGAACAGTATCTAGTGCAATCAATCGCCAGTATTTGGATAAGAAAACGAGTTGGATGACTCTTGGGCATTTCGGGGTTGGTAGTATCTGTCACTTGGTTTGCGATGCGTTTGACACGATTGTAGGCCGACAAACACATTTAAGGATATTCTGAGGCACGTTTTGCTTCGAAATGTGTTTCAAGCGATTAAGGGGTTAGGAACACAATGCAGGGGTTTAAAGGTTGTTTAAGACCGAGACCCGTGTTATGGGCAGTTCGTTCGTAATTCTAGGCGGCTCTGCGAAAGTATACGCTGTAAACCTCACTTCATGCATTTCATTGTTGGGATACGCGCTTTGCAAAGTTCAGTGACATGTTTTTACTTTAGAACGGGTTTTAGGAAAGTTATGGCTTAAGAGCTTATCTTGTGTGATATTTGGGTAGGAGCGCATGCCGGATGGATGACTCTAAGTCATTTCACGGTATTATGGTCTAGTCTTTTGCTTCGAAATGCATTTACAACAATTCCATGCTTAAATACGCACTTCATGATAATCTCTGTTGCTTTTCGTTTCAAGTAGGGTTTCAGGCGATTCACGGGTAAGGAACGCATTACATGGGCTTCAGGGATGGTTTGGTCTAAAGCTCGTGTTTCGGACAGCTCCTAATCTATTTCGCTAAGAAACCACGTTCTAGGTGGGTGTATGAAAAAATACTGGCACCAAAGGGCGTTTCACGAAGTCAGCGGCCGAAAGAAGAGCACTCGGAAGTTCTTTGAATCCGTTTTCGTTTAAGACGGTATTCGTGGAAATTCGGGCTTGATAACTAATCCCGTTGGGTTCTGAGCCGTTTCTAAATGAAAGAGTTTGATTGATATTTTATGCGGCTCTAGGACAATGTTGGTTGTAGACCGCAGTCGACGCAACTCGCGATTGAACGACTTGCTCTGAAAAATACTGTGATGGCTCTTCACTTTAAAATGGGTTTCCGGCAAATAAGGGCTTAGGAACCAATCTCGTGGGACTCAGTCCCGTTTCCTTCTTAAAAACGTATCTAGTGCAATCAATAGCCAGTATTTGGATAAGAGCACGAGTTGGATGATTCTCGGGCATTTCGGGGTTGGTAGTATCTGTCACTTGGTTTGCGATGCGTTTGACAAGATTCTAGGCCGACAAATACATTTTAGGATATTCTGAGACACGTTTTGCTTCGAAATGTGTTTCAAGCGGTTGTGGGGTTAGGAACACAATGCAGGGGTTTAAAGGTTGTTTAAGACCGAGAACCGTGTTAAGGGGAGTTCGTTCGTAATTCTAGGCGGCTCTGCGAAACTGTACGCTCTAAACCTCACTTCACGCAATTCATTGTTTGGATACGCGCTTTTTAAAGTTCACGGACAATCTTTTTACTTTAGAACGGGTTTTAGGAAAATTATGGCTTTAGAGCTTACCTAGTGTCATATTTGGGTAAGAGCGCTTGCCGGATGACTCCAAGTCATTTCACGGTATTATGGTCTAGTCTTTTGCCTCGAAATGCATTTTCAACAATTCCTTGCAGAAATACGCACTTCATGATAATCTCAGATACTTCTCGTTTCAAATAGGGTTTAAAGCAATTCAGGGGTAAGGAACGCATTACGTGGTCTTCAGGGATGTTTAGGTCCAAAACTGGTGCTTCGGGCAGTTCCTAATCTATATTGCTATGAAACCACGTTCTAGGTGGGTGTATGAAAACACTGGCACCAAAGGGCGTTTCACGAAGTCCCCGGCCGAAAGAAGAGCACTTGGAAGTTCTTTGAATCCGTTTTCGTTCAAGACGGGATTCGGGGAAATTCGGGGTTGAGAACCAATCCCGTGGGGGTTTTGAGCCGTTTCTGAATGAAAGAGTTTGATTGATATTTTATGCGGCTTTAGGAAAATGTTGGTTGTTGACGGCATTCGACGCAACTCGCGATTGAACGACGTGCTCTGAAAAATACTGTGTTGGCTCTGTACTTTGAAATAGGTTTCCGGCAAATTAGGGCTTAGGAACCAATGTCGTGGGACTCAGTCCCGTTTCCGTCTTAGGAACCGTATCTAGTGCAATCAATCGCCAGTATTTGGATAAGAAAACGAGTTGGATGACTCTTGGGCATTTCGGGGTTGGTAGTATCTGTCACTTGGTTTGTGATGCGTTTGACACGATTGTAGGCCGACAAACACATTTAAGGATATTCTGAGGCACGTTTTGCTTCGAAATGTGTTTCAAGCGATTAAGGGGTTAGGAACACAATGCAGGGGTTTAAAGGTTGTTTAAGACCGAGACACGTGTTATTGGCAGTTCGTTCGTAATTCTAGGCGGCTCTGCGAAAGTATACGCTGTAAACCTCACTTCATGCATTTCATTGTTTGGATACGCGCTTTGCAAAGTTCAGTGACATGTTTTTACTTTAGAACGGGTTTTAGGAAAGTTAGGGCTTAAGAGCTTATCTTGTGTGATATTTGGGTAGGAGCGCATGCCGGATGGATGACTCTAAGTCATTTCACGGTATTATGGTCTAGTCTTTTGCTTCGAAATGCATTTACAACAATTCCATGCTTAAATACGCACTTCATGATAATCTCCGTTGCTTTTCGTTTCAAGTAGGGTTTCAGGCGATTCACGGGTAAGGAACGCATTACATGGGCTTCAGGGATGGTTTGGTCTAAAGCTCGTGTTTCGGACAGCTCCTAATCTATTTCGCTAAGAAACCACGTTCTAGGTGGGTGTATGAAAAAATACTGGCACCAAAGGGCGTTTCACGAAGTCAGCGGCCGAAAGAAGAGCACTCGGAAGTTCTTTGAATCCGTTTTCGTTTAAGACGGTATTCGTGGAAATTCGGGCTTGATAACTAATCCCGTTGGGTTCTGAGCCGTTTCTGAATGAAAGAGTTTGATTGATATTTTATGCGGCTCTAGGACAATGTTGGTTGTAGACCGCAGTCGACGCAACTCGCGATTGAACGACTTGCTCTGAAAAATACTGTGATGGCTCTTCACTTTAAAATGGGTTTCCGGCAAATAAGGGCTTAGGAACCAATCTCGTGGGACTCAGTCCCGTTTCCTTCTTAAAAACGTATCTAGTGCAATCAATAGCCAGTATTTGGATAAGAGCACGAGTTGGATGATTCTCGGGCATTTCGGGGTTGGTAGTATCTGTCACTTGGTTTGCGATGCGTTTGACAAGATTCTAGGCCGACAAATACATTTTAGGATATTCTGAGACACGTTTTGCTTCGAAATGTGTTTCAAGCGGTTGTGGGGTTAGGAACACAATGCAGGGGTTTAAAGGTTGTTTAAGACCGAGAACCGTGTTAAGGGGAGTTCGTTCGTAATTCTAGGCGGCTCTGCGAAACTGTACGCTCTAAACCTCACTTCACGCAATTCATTGTTTGGATACGCGCTTTTTAAAGTTCACGGACAATCTTTTTACTTTAGAACGGGTTTTAGGAAAATTATGGCTTTAGAGCTTACCTAGTGTCATATTTGGGTAAGAGCGCTTGCCGGATGACTCCAAGTCATTTCACGGTATTATGGTCTAGTCTTTTGCCTCGAAATGCATTTTCAACAATTCCTTGCAGAAATACGCACTTCATGATAATCTCAGATACTTCTCGTTTCAAATAGGGTTTAAAGCAATTCAGGGGTAAGGAACGCATTACGTGGTCTTCAGGGATGTTTAGGTCCAAAACTGGTGCTTCGGGCAGTTCCTAATCTATATTGCTATGAAACCACGTTCTAGGTGGGTGTATGAAAACACTGGCACCAAAGGGCGTTTCACGAAGTCCCCGGCCGAAAGAAGAGCACTTGGAAGTTCTTTGAATCCGTTTTCGTTCAAGACGGGATTCGGGGAAATTCGGGGTTGAGAACCAATCCCGTGGGGGTTTTGAGCCGTTTCTGAATGAAAGAGTTTGATTGATATTTTATGCGGCTTTAGGAAAATGTTGGTTGTTGACGGCATTCGACGCAACTCGCGATTGAACGACGTGCTCTGAAAAATACTGTGTTGGCTCTGTACTTTGAAATAGGTTTCCGGCAAATTAGGGCTTAGGAACCAATGTCGTGGGACTCAGTCCCGTTTCCGTCTTAGGAACCGTATCTAGTGCAATCAATCGCCAGTATTTGGATAAGAAAACGAGTTGGATGACTCTTGGGCATTTCGGGGTTGGTAGTATCTGTCACTTGGTTTGTGATGCGTTTGACACGATTGTAGGCCGACAAACGCATTTAAGGATATTCTGAGGCACGTTTTGCTTCGAAATGTGTTTCAAGCGATTAAGGGGTTAGGAACACAATGCAGGGGTTTAAAGGTTGTTTAAGACCGAGACACGTGTTATTGGCAGTTCGTTCGTAATTCTAGGCGGCTCTGCGAAAGTATACGCTGTAAACCTCACTTCATGCATTTCATTGTTTGGATACGCGCTTTGCAAAGTTCAGTGACATGTTTTTACTTTAGAACGGGTTTTAGGAAAGTTAGGGCTTAAGAGCTTATCTTGTGTGATATTTGGGTAGGAGCGCATGCCGGATGGATGACTCTAAGTCATTTCACGGTATTATGGTCTAGTCTTTTGCTTCGAAATGCATTTACAACAATTCCATGCTTAAATACGCACTTCGTGATAATCTCCGTTGCTTTTCGTTTCAAGTAGGGTTTCAGGCGATTCACGGGTAAGGAACGCATTACATGGGCTTCAGGGATGGTTTGGTCTAAAGCTCGTGTTTCGGACATCTCCTAATCTATTTCGCTAAGAAACCACGTTCTAGGTGGGTGTATGAAAAAATACTGGCACCAAAGGGCGTTTCACGAAGTCAGCGGCCGAAAGAAGAGCACTCGGAAGTTCTTTGAATCCGTTTTCGTTTAAGACGGTATTCGTGGAAATTCGGGCTTGATAACTAATCCCGTTGGGTTCTGAGCCGTTTCTGAATGAAAGAGTTTGATTGATATTTTATGCGGCTCTAGGACAATGTTGGTTGTAAACCGCAGTCGACGCAACTCGCGATTGAACGACTTCCTCTGAAAAATACTGTGATGGCTCTTCACTTTAAAATGGGTTTCCGGCAAATAAGGGCTTAGGAACCAATCTCGTGGGACTCAGTCCCGTTTCCTTCTTAAAAACGTATCTAGTGCAATCAATAGCCAGTATTTGGATAAGAGCACGAGTTGGATGATTCTCGGGCATTTCGGGGTTGGTAGTATCTGTCACTTGGTTTGCGATGCGCTTGACAAGATTCTAGGCCGACAAACACATTTTAGGATATTCTGAGACACGTTTTGCTTCGAAATGTGTTTCAAGCGGTTGTGGGGTTAGGAACACAATGCAGGGGTTTAAAGGTTGTTTAAGACCGAGAACCGTGTTAAGGGGAGTTCGTTCGTAATTCTAGGCGGCTCTGCGAAACTGTACGCTCTAAACCTCACTTCACGCAATTCATTGTTTGGATACGCGCTTTTTAAAGTTCACGGACAATCTTTTTACTTTAGAACGGGTTTTAGGAAAATTATGGCTTTAGAGCTTACCTGGTGTCATATTTGGGTAAGAGCGCTTGCCGGATGACTCCAAGTCATTTCACGGTATTATGGTCTAGTCTTTTGCTTCGAAATGCATTTTCAACAATTCCTTGCTGAAATACGCACTTCATGATAATCTCAGATACTTTTCGTTTCAAATAGGGTTTAAAGCAATTCAGGGGTAAGGAACGCATTACGTGGTCTTCAGGGATGTTTAGGTCCAAAACTGGTGCTTCGGGCAGTTCCTAATCTATATTGCTATGAAACCACGTTCTAGGTGGGTGTATGAAAACACTGGCACCAAAGGGCGTTTCACGAAGTCCCCGGCCGAAAGAAGAGCACTTGGAAGTTCTTTGAATCCGTTTTCGTTCAAGACGGGATTCGGGGAAATTCGGGGTTGAGAACCAATCCCGTGGGGGTTTTGAGCCGTTTCTGAATGAAAGAGTTTGATTGATATTTTATGCGGCTTTAGGAAAATGTTGGTTGTGGACGGCATTCGACGCAACTCGCGATTGAACGACGTGCTCTGAAAAATACTGTGATGGCTCTGTACTTTGAAATAGGTTTCCGGCAAATTAGGGCTTAGGAACCAATGTCGTGGGACTCAGTCCCGTTTCCGTCTTAGGAACAGTATCTAGTGAAATCAATCGCCAGTATTTGGATAAGAAAACGAGTTGGATGACTCTTGGGCATTTCGGGGTTGGTAGTATCTGTCACTTGGTTTGCGATGCGTTTGACACGATTGTAGGCCGACAAACACATTTAAGGATATTCTGAGGCACGTTTTGCTTCGAAATGTGTTTCAAGCGATTAAGGGGTTAGGAACACAATGCAGGGGTTTAAAGGTTGTTTAAGACCGAGACCCGTGTTATGGGCAGTTCGTTCGTAATTCTAGGCGGCTCTGCGAAAGTATACGCTGTAAACCTCACTTCATGCATTTCATTGTTGGGATACGCGCTTTGCAAAGTTCAGTGACATGTTTTTACTTTAGAACGGGTTTTAGGGAAGTTAGGGCTTAAGAGCTTATCTTGTGTGATATTTGGGTAGGAGCGCATGCCGGATGGATGACTCTAAGTCATTTCACGGTATTATGGTCTAGTCTTTTGCTTCGAAATGCATTTACAACAATTCCATGCTTAAATACGCACTTCATGATAATCTCTGTTGCTTTTCGTTTCAAGTAGGGTTTCAGGCGATTCACGGGTAAGGAACGCATTACATGGGCTTCAGGGATGGTTTGGTCTAAAGCTCGTGTTTCGGACAGCTCCTAATCTATTTCGCTAAGAAACCACGTTCTAGGTGGGTGTATGAAAAAATACTGGCACCAAAGGGCGTTTCACGTAGTCAGCGGCCGAAAGAAGAGCACTCGGAAGTTCTTTGAATCCGTTTTCGTTTAAGACGGTATTCGTGGAAATTCGGGCTTGATAACTAATCCCGTTGGGTTCTGAGCCGTTTCTGAATGAAAGAGTTTGATTGATATTTTATGCGGCTCTAGGACAATGTTGGTTGTAGACCGCAGTCGACGCAACTCGCGATTGAACGACTTGCTCTGAAAAATACTGTGATGGCTCTTCACTTTAAAATGGGTTTCCGGCAAATAAGGGCTTAGGAACCAATCTCGTGGGACTCAGTCCCGTTTCCTTCTTAAAAACGTATCTAGTGCAATCAATAGCCAGCATTTGGATAAGAGCACGAGTTGGATGATTCTCGGGCATATCGGGGTTGGTAGTATCTGTCACTTGGTTTGCGATGCGTTTGACAAGATTCTAGGCCGACAAACACATTTTAGGATATTCTGAGACACGTTTTGCTTCGAAATGTGTTTCAAGCGGTTGTGGGGTTAGGAACACAATGCAGGGGTTTAAAGGTTGTTTAAGACCGAGAACCGTGTTAAGGGGAGTTCGTTCGTAATTCTAGGCGGCTCTGCGAAACTGTACGCTCTAAACCTCACTTCACGCAATTCATTGTTTGGATACGCGCTTTTTAAAGTTCACGGACAATCTTTTTACTTTAGAACGGGTTTTAGGAAAATTATGGCTTTAGAGCTTACCTGGTGTCATATTTGGGTAAGAGCGCTTGCCGGATGACTCTAAGTCATTTCACGGTATTATGGTCTAGTCTTTTGCTTCGAAATGCATTTTCAACAATTCCTTGCTGAAATACGCACTTCATGATAATCTCAGATACTTTTCGTTTCAAATAGGGTTTAAAGCAATTCAGGGGTAAGGAACGCATTACGTGGTCTTCAGGGATGTTTAGGTCCAAAACTGGTGCTTCGGGCAGTTCCTAATCTATATTGCTATGAAACCACGTTCTAGGTGGGTGTATGAAAACACTGGCACCAAAGGGCGTTTCACGAAGTCCCCGGCCGAAAGAAGAGCACTTGGAAGTTCTTTGAATCCGTTTTCGTTCAAGACGGGATTCGGGGAAATTCGGGGTTGAGAACCAATCCCGTGGGGGTTTTGAGCCGTTTCTGAATGAAAGAGTTTGATTGATATTTTATGCGGCTTTAGGAAAATGTTGGTTGTGGACGGCATTCGACGCAACTCGCGATTGAACGACGTGCTCTGAAAAATACTGTGATGGCTCTGTACTTTGAAATAGGTTTCCGGCAAATTAGGGGTTAGGAACCAATGTCGTGGGACTCAGTCCCGTTTCCGTCTTAGGAACAGTATCTAGTGCAATCAATCGCCAGTATTTGGATAAGAAAACGAGTTGGATGACTCTCGGGCATTTCGGGGTTGGTAGTATCTGTCACTTGGTTTGCGATGCGTTTGACACGATTGTAGGCCGACAAACACATTTAAGGATATTCTGAGACACGTTTTGCTTCGAAATGTGTTTCAAGCGATTAAGGGGTTAGGAACACAATGCAGGGGTTTAAAGGTTGTTTAAGACCGAGACCCGTGTTATGGGCAGTTCGTTCGTAATTCTAGGCGGCTCTGCGAAAGTATACGCTGTAAACCTCACTTCATGCATTTCATTGTTTGGATACGCGCTTTGCAAAGTTCAGTGACATGTTTTTACTTTAGAACGGGTTTTAGGAAAGTTATGGCTTAAGAGCTTATCTTGTGTGATATTTGGGTAGGAGCGCATGCCGGATGGATGACTCTAAGTCATTTCACGGTATTATGGTCTAGTCTTTTGCTTCGAAATGCATTTACAACAATTCCATGCTTAAATACGCACTTCTTGATAATCTCCGTTGCTTTTCGTTTCAAGTAGGGTTTCAGGCGATTCACGGGTAAGGAACGCATTACATGGGCTTCAGGGATGGTTTGGTCTAAAGCTCGTGTTTCGGACAGCTCCTAATCTATTTCGCTAAGAAACCACGTTCTAGGTGGGTGTATGAAAAAATACTGGCACCAAAGGGCGTTTCACGTAGTCAGCGGCCGAAAGAAGAGCACTCGGAAGTTCTTTGAATCCGTTTTCGTTTAAGACGGTATTCGTGGAAATTCGGGCTTGATAACTAATCCCGTTGGGTTCTGAGCCGTTTCTGAATGAAAGAGTTTGATTGATATTTTATGCGGCTCTAGGACAATGTTGGTTGTAGACCGCAGTCGACGCAACTCGCGATTGAACGACTTGCTCTGAAAAATACTGTGATGGCTCTTCACTTTAAAATGGGTTTCCGGCAAATAAGGGCTTAGGAACCAATCTCGTGGGACTCAGTCCCATTTCCTTCTTAAAAACGTATCTAGTGCAATCAATAGCCAGTATTTGGATAAGAGCACGAGTTGGATGATTCTCGGGCATTTCGGGGTTGGTAGTATCTGTCACTTGGTTTGCGATGCGTTTGACATGATTCTAGGCCGACAAACACATTTTAGGATATTCTGAGACACGTTTTGCTTCGAAATGTGTTTCAAGCGGTTGTGGGGTTAGGAACACAATGCAGGGGTTTAAAGGTTGTTTAAGACCGAGAACCGTGTTAAGGGGAGTTCGTTCGTAATTCTAGGCGGCTCTGCGAAACTGTACGCTCTAAACCTCACTTCACGCAATTCATTGTTTGGATACGCGCTTTTTAAAGTTCACGGACAATCTTTTTACTTTAGAACGGGTTTTAGGAAAATTATGGCTTTAGAGCTTACCTGGTGTCATATTTGGGTAAGAGCGCTTGCCGGATGACTCTAAGTCATTTCACGGTATTATGGTCTAGTCTTTTGCTTCGAAATGCATTTTCAACAATTCCTTGCTGAAATACGCACTTCATGATAATCTCAGATACTTTTCGTTTCAAATAGGGTTTAAAGCAATTCAGGGGTAAGGAACGCATTACGTGGTCTTCAGGGTTGTTTAGGTCCAAAACTGGTGCTTCGGGCAGTTCCTAATCTATATTGCTATGAAACCACGTTCTAGGTGGGTGTATGAAAACACTGGCACCAAAGGGCGTTTCACGAAGTCCCCGGCCGAAAGAAGAGCACTTGGAAGTTCTTTGAATCCGTTTTCGTTCAAGACGGGATTCGGGGAAATTCGGGATTGAGAACCAATCCCGTGGGGGTTTTGAGCCGTTTCTGAATGAAAGAGTTTGATTGATATTTTATGCGGCTTTAGGAAAATGTTGGTTGTGGACGGCATTCGTCGCAACTCGCGATTGAACGACGTGCTCTGAAAAATACTGTGATGGCTCTGTACTTTGAAATAGGTTTCCGGCAAATTAGGGCTTAGGAACCAATGTCGTGGGACTCAGTCCCGTTTCCGTCTTAGGAACAGTATCTAGTGCAATCAATCGCCAGTATTTGGATAAGAAAACGAGTTGGATGACTCTTGGGCATTTCGGGGTTGGTAGTATCTGTCACTTGGTTTGCGATGCGTTTGACACGATTCTAGGCCGACAAACACATTTAAGGATATTCTGAGGCACGTTTTGCTTCGAAATGTGTTTCAAGCGATTAAGGGGTTAGGAACACAATGCAGGGGTTTAAAGGTTGTTTAAGACCGAGACACGTGTTATTGGCAGTTCGTTCGTAATTCTAGGCGGCTCTGCGAAAGTATACGCTGTAAACCTCACTTCATGCATTTCATTGTTTGGATACGCGCTTTGCAAAGTTCAGTGACATGTTTTTACTTTAGAACGGGTTTTAGGAAAGTTAGGGCTTAAGAGCTTATCTTGTGTGATATTTGGGTAGGAGCGCATGCCGGATGGATGACTCTAAGTCATTTCACGGTATTATGGTCTAGTCTTTTGCTTCGAAATGCATTTACAACAATTCCATGCTTAAATACGCACTTCATGATAATCTCCGTTGCTTTTCGTTTCAAGTAGGGTTTCAGGCGATTCACGGGTAAGGAACGCATTACATGGGCTTCAGGGATGGTTTGGTCTAAAGCTCGTGTTTCGGACAGCTCCTAATCTATTTCGCTAAGAAACCACGTTCTAGGTGGGTGTATGAAAAAATACTGGCACCAAAGGGCGTTTCACGAAGTCAGCGGCCGAAAGAAGAGCACTCGGAAGTTCTTTGAATCCGTTTTCGTTTAAGACGGTATTCGTGGAAATTCGGGCTTGATAACTAATCCCGTTGGGTTCTGAGCCGTTTCTGAATGAAAGAGTTTGATTGATATTTTATGCGGCTCTAGGACAATGTTGGTTGTAGACCGCAGTCGACGCAACTCGCGATTGAACGACTTGCTCTGAAAAATACTGTGATGGCTCTTCACTTTAAAATGGGTTTCTGGCAAATAAGGGCTTAGGAACCAATCTCGTGGGACTCAGTCCCGTTTCCTTCTTAAAAACGTATCTAGTGCAATCAATAGCCAGTATTTGGATAAGAGCACGAGTTGGATGATTCTCGGGCATTTCGGGGTTGGTAGTATCTGTCACTTGGTTTGCGATGCGTTTGACAAGATTCTAGGCCGACAAACACATTTTAGGATATTCTGAGACACGTTTTGCTTCGAAATGTGTTTCAAGCGGTTGTGGGGTTAGGAACACAATGCAGGGGTTTAAAGGTTGTTTAAGACCGAGAACCGTGTTAAGGGGAGTTCGTTCGTAATTCTAGGCGGCTCTGCGAAACTGTACGCTCTAAACCTCACTTCACGCAATTCATTGTTTGGATACGCGCTTTTTAAAGTTCACGGACAATCTTTTTACTTTAGAACGGGTTTTAGGAAAATTATGGCTTTAGAGCTTACCTGGTGTCATATTTGGGTAAGAGCGCTTGCCGGATGACTCTAAGTCATTTCACGGTATTATGGTCTAGTCTTTTGCTTCGAAATGCATTTTCAACAATTCCTTGCTGAAATACGCACTTCATGATAATCTCAGATACTTTTCGTTTCAAATAGGGTTTAAAGCAATTCAGGGGTAAGGAACGCATTACGTGGTCTTCAGGGTTGTTTAGGTCCAAAACTAGTGCTTCGGGCAGTTCCTAATCTATATTGCTATGAAACCACGTTCTAGGTGGGTGTATGAAAACACTGGCACCAAAGGGCGTTTCACGAAGTCCCCGGCCGAAAGAAGAGCACTTGGAAGTTCTTTGAATCCGTTTTCTTTCAAGACGGGATTCCGGGAAATTCGGGATTGAGAACCAATCCCGTGGGGGTTTTGAGCCGTTTCTGAATGAAAGAGTTTGATTGATATTTTATGCTGCTTTAGGAAAATGTTGGTTGTGGACGGCATTCGTCGCAACTCGCGATTGAACGACGTGCTCTGAAAAATACTGTGATGGCTCTGTACTTTGAAATAGGTTTCCGGCAAATTAGGGCTTAGGAACCAATGTCGTGGGACTCAGTCCCGTTTCCGTCTTAGGAACAGTATCTAGTGCAATCAATCGCCAGTATTTGGATAAGAAAACGAGTTGGATGACTCTTGGGCATTTCGGGGTTGGTAGTATCTGTCACTTGGTTTGCGATGCGTTTGACACGATTCTAGGCCGACAAACACATTTAAGGATATTCTGAGGCACGTTTTGCTTCGAAATGTGTTTCAAGCGATTAAGGGGTTAGGAACACAATGCAGGGGTTTAAAGGTTGTTTAAGACCGAGACACGTGTTATTGGCAGTTCGTTCGTAATTCTAGGCGGCTCTGCGAAAGTATACGCTGTAAACCTCACTTCATGCATTTCATTGTTTGGATACGCGCTTTGCAAAGTTCAGTGACATGTTTTTACTTTAGAACGGGTTTTAGGAAAGTTATGGCTTAAGAGCTTATCTTGTGTGATATTTGGGTAGGAACGCATGCCGGATGGATGACTCTAAGTCATTTCACGGTATTATGGTCTAGTCTTTTGCTTCGAAATGCATTTACAACAATTCTATGCTGAAATACGCACTTCATGATAATCTCCGTTGCTTTTCGTTTTAAGTAGGGTTTCAGGCGATTCACGGGTAAGGAACGCATTACATGGGCTCCAGGGATGGTTTGGTCTAAAGCTCGGGTTTCGGACAGTTCCTAATCTATTTCGCTAAGAAACCACGTTCTAGGTGGGTGTATGAAAAAATACTGGCACCAAAGGGCGTTTCACGAAGTCAGCGGCCGAAAGAAGAGCACTCGGAAGTTCTTTGAATCCGTTTTCGTTTAAGACGGTATTCGTGGAAATTCGGGCTTGATAACTAATCCCGTTGGGTTCTGAGCCGTTTCTGAATGAAAGAGTTTGATTGATATTTTATGCGGCTCTAGGACAATGTTGGTTGTAGACCGCAGTCGACGCAACTCGCGATTGAACGACTTGCTCTGAAAAATACTGTGATGGCTGTTCACTTTAAAATGGGTTTCCGGCAAATAAGGGCTTAGGAACCAATCTCGTGAGACTGAGTCCCGTTTCCTTCTTAAAAACGTATCTAGTGCAATCAATAGCCAGTATTTGGATAAGAACACGAGTTGGATGATTCTCGGGCATTTCGGGGTTGGTAGTATCTGTCACTTGGTTTGCGATGCGTTTGACATGATTCTAGGCCGACAAACACATTTTAGGATATTCTGAGACACGTTTTGCTTCGAAATGTGTTTCAAGCGGTTGTGGGGTTAGGAACACAATGCAGGGGTTTAAAGGTTGTTTAAGACCGAGACCCGTGTTAAGGGGAGTTCGTTCGTAATTCTAGGCGGCTCTGCGAAACTGTACGCTCTAAACCTCACTTCACGCAATTCATTGTTTGGATACGCGCTTTTTAAAGTTCACGGACAATCTTTTTACTTTAGAATGGGTTTTAGGAAAATTATGGCTTTAGAGCTTACCTGGTGTCATATTTGGGTAAGAGCGCTTGCCGGATGACTCTAAGTCATTTCACGGTATTATGGTCTAGTCTTTTGCTTCGAAATGCATTTTCAACAATTCTATGCTGAAATACGCACTTCATGATAATCTCCGTTGCTTTTCGTTTTAAGTAGGGTTTCAGGCGATTCACGGGTAAGGAACGCATTACATGGGCTTCAGGGATGGTTTGGTCTAAAGCTCGTGTTTCGGACAGTTCCTAATCTATTTCGCTAAGAAACCACGTTCTAGGTGGGTGTATGAAAAAATACTGGCACCAAAGGGCGTTTCACGAAGTCAGCGGCCGAAAGAAGAGCACTCGGAAGTTCTTTGAATCCGTTTTCGTTTAAGACAGTATTCGTTGAAATTCGGGCTTCATAACTAATCCCGTTGGGTTCTGAGCCGTTTCTGAATGAAAAAGTTTGATTGATATTTTATGCGGCTCTAGGACAATGTTTGTTGTAGACCGCAGTCGACGCAACTCGCGATTGAACGACTTGCTCTGAAAAATACTATGATGGCTATTCACTTTAAAATGGGTTTCCGGCAAATAAGGGCTTAGGAACCAATCTCGTGGGACTCAGTCCCGTTTCCTTCTTAAAAACGTATCTAGTGCAATCAATAGCCAGTATTTGGATAAGAGCACGAGTTGGATGATTCTCGGGCATTTCGGGGTTGGTAGTATCTGTCACTTGGTTTGCGATGCGTTTGACAAGATTCTAGGCCGACAAACACATTTTAGGATATTCTGAGACACGTTTTGCTTCGAAATGTGTTTCAAGCGGTTGTGGGGTTAGGAACACAATGCAGGGGTTTAAAGGTTGTTTAATACCGAGAACCGTGTTAAGGGGAGTTCGTTCGTAATTCTTGGCGGCTTTGCGAAACTGTACGCTCTAAACCTCACTTCACGCAATTCATTGTTTGGATACGCGCTTTTTAAAGTTCACCGACAATCTTTTTATTTTAGAACGGGTTTTAGGAAAATTATGGCTTTAGAGCTTACCTGGTGTCATATTTGGGTAAGAGCGCTTGCCGGATGACTCTAAGTCATTTCACGGTATTATGGTCTAGTCTTTTGCTTCGAAATGCATTTTCAACAATTCCTTGCAGAAATACGCACTTCATGATAATCTCAGATACTTCTCGTTTCAAATAGGGTTTAAAGCAATTCAGGGGTAAGGAACGCATTACGTGGTCTTCAGGGATGTTTAGGTCCAAAACTGGTGCTTCGGGCAGTTCCTAATCTATATTGCTATGAAACCACGTTCTAGGTGGGTGTATGAAAACACTGGCACCAAAGGGCGTTTCACGAAGTCCCCGGCCGAAAGAAGAGCACTTGGAAGTTCTTTGAATCCGTTTTCGTTCAAGACGGGATTCGGGGAAATTCGGGGTTGAGAACCAATCCCGTGGGGGTTTTGAGCCGTTTCTGAATGAAAGAGTTTGATTGATATTTTATGCGGCTTTAGGAAAATGTTGGTTGTTGACGGCATTCGACGCAACTCGCGATTGAACGACGTGCTCTGAAAAATACTGTGTTGGCTCTGTACTTTGAAATAGGTTTCCGGCAAATTAGGGCTTAGGAACCAATGTCGTGGGACTCAGTCCCGTTTCCGTCTTAGGAACCGTATCTAGTGCAATCAATCGCCAGTATTTGGATAAGAAAACGAGTTGGATGACTCTTGGGCATTTCGGGGTTGGTAGTATCTGTCACTTGGTTTGTGATGCGTTTGACACGATTGTAGGCCGACAAACACATTTAAGGATATTCTGAGGCACGTTTTGCTTCGAAATGTGTTTCAAGCGATTAAGGGGTTAGGAACACAATGCAGGGGTTTAAAGGTTGTTTAAGACCGAGACACGTGTTATTGGCAGTTCGTTCGTAATTCTAGGCGGCTCTGCGAAAGTATACGCTGTAAACCTCACTTCATGCATTTCATTGTTTGGATACGCGCTTTGCAAAGTTCAGTGACATGTTTTTACTTTAGAACGGGTTTTAGGAAAGTTAGGGCTTAAGAGCTTATCTTGTGTGATATTTGGGTAGGAGCGCATGCCGGATGGATGACTCTAAGTCATTTCACGGTATTATGGTCTAGTCTTTTGCTTCGAAATGCATTTACAACAATTCCATGCTTAAATACGCACTTCATGATAATCTCCGTTGCTTTTCGTTTCAAGTAGGGTTTCAGGCGATTCACGGGTAAGGAACGCATTACATGGGCTTCAGGGATGGTTTGGTCTAAAGCTCGTGTTTCGGACAGCTCCTAATCTATTTCGCTAAGAAACCACGTTCTAGGTGGGTGTATGAAAAAATACTGGCACCAAAGGGCGTTTCACGAAGTCAGCGGCTGAAAGAAGAGCACTCGGAAGTTCTTTGAATCCGTTTTCGTTTAAGACGGTATTCGTG
>JAQQXO010000152.1:0-55706 GCA_029852735.1 Persea americana | reverse complement strand
AGCTGCCAGCGCAAAACACAATGGGAACTGTGCTCTTTGAGGACGATCCTGCGCTACCTTGCCATCGGGTATGAACCAAGCCGACAGCAGCGAGGTGTCAAGTCGAAGCTTTGCCGTGATGCTGAACAACAACTCCAGAACATCACAACGAAACTCCTTGCTGAACAAATCGTGCTCTTCTATCCAGCCGACAAAGCCCATGACGGCCCGAGCGAATGCCGCGTCTGCTAAGAAGCTCTCTTCATCGTTGTCTATCAAAATCTCGACGATGAGCACGACCTCGCGGCTTGCGATCTCGTCTTCGGCGTGTCTGACAATGCTGACGAACGTGCCGAGGATGCTGTTCGAAGCTGCGAGATCTAGCCCCAGGCGTGGTGGTGGAGCGCGTGCATCTTCGGCGAGCAAGACTGCCGCTTGCTGCACGCATTTCCGAACCACATCTATGGAAGGATCCTCACTGGCGTTCGGGGACTTGAAGCGACTCTCGAACAGCTGCTTTGTATGAGTGGACTCCCAAGATCATCTGCAGCACGTACCAATGAGCGGTTATAAACATCTTTCAGGCTGCGAAAGTCGCTGCTGAGGATCCTTGCGCGGGCCTTTCGTGCTGCCTTGCACTGGTCCTCCAATGAAGCGGGACAGCTAGACGCGTTAGCAGGAAGTCGACGTTGCTAGCATCGTCTTACGATCTCCATAGACTCGGCTTCATCTTCGCTGCAGCGGCTCCGAACTTCTGCACCGGAAGTCTGCAGCTCGACAGCACAGGGACACAATGGACGTTTGATTGCTCGGCACGTCGGAGTACACTCCGTTATGGAGTCCGCATAGCAAGGCAGGCAGCTTCTTCAGCGCCCTTCCTGATCGAACAATCACCTCACCTGTATTCATAGCATGAGCCAGAGCGTCCGCTACGAAGAACGACGAGGGACTTCGAGTGCTAGATGTACTTTGATTGTGTCAATCTTAAGCAGCGCCGGTCGTGCTGAGTATCCTCATCACACTGCACAGCATTCAATCCCTACGCCTTGGACCAAACCACACCGAGTCGAGCCACCTCATATCAGCCTGCCGGCAAGCTGAGAGGTTCCCCTCCACACGTCGATGTTCTGTGTGCACAATGTGCTGAAAAGAGCTCATTGCAGCCCGTCGTCTTTCACGTGTCGAATGAATACATGCTAGCTCGCATTCGAAACACTTGTGACGCCGGCATTCTTTCACGACCCTGCAAGACGCGTATGTTGACTTTCAATATCCGCTCTTCGCAAAACCGAAACCACCGGACGCCGCAGCACTGCCACTTCTCGTATACGACCCTGAATGAACGTACCTTATCACCTTGATCCGCTGCGTATTGCCGAGCTGAACACGTAAGACTGGTGTCATATCCCTACGGAACCCTGCAGCCCAGTGTCATACTCAGGGGCGGTCAAAAACATGCTTAATGTCAAAACGTTCAATGTTGGCCAGGCACCAACATTCTTATTGCAATGACGATGGACTGATCAGGGATGCTATTGTTTCCCATGCGTCTATGATGATCTGGCCAGACGCTCGGCTGTGCCATCTCGGCTCTCCTGGTGTGATGGAGTCGTCAAGCCCTGCCATAGCGGCCCGTTAGAACCTCTGCTCGGCAGAGACGCACCTCAGAGTCTGTCTCCTTCCGAATGACTGCGCTGTGGATCTTCGGGAACGATGTTTAGGCAACTTACGCTTCACGTCATACGCATGCACATCCCTTCGCAAGCAGGTCAATGATAGATATTCTTGTCAGATCGACGCGCCCTGAAACCTCGCGCTTGCGTATGATGCGGCCTCGCAGTCGCCACTTGATGGAAAGCACAAGGCACGGTCGCCCTTCGGCTGCTCGGTAGTCCTCCTGAACCTCAGCTTCACCACACGAGCAGTGCATCTCCGCCGTTCACATGGTCATGACGTCTATGGCATCCGATTTTCTTGCACCGGCGAGGGCTAGCTCATGACGCACCTGCGTGCATAGATTTAGAGATGGGCAGCTCATGAAACTCGTCATGAAGCTTGTCATAGTCGACGTTCCTGAGAAGTATAAAGATGCTCTTCGCACCCACGTACAGTACAATTCAACTGCTCTCATATCAATATCTTCTTATTTCATTGTCGACTGTCAGCTAGTTGCTACAATCCCTCTCACGACAGACTATCACCAGCCAGCATGCATTTCCTCATTGCCTCAAGCCTCATCTCGCTCGCTGCAGCAATCTCGATTCCAAGGGCTCCAGCATCCGACCCTCACGCTCTCGAAGCTCGTGCACCTTACACCTGCCCAAGCGCAGGAGCAACGGCGTACTGCTGTGAGACGGATGTCCTTCAGCTTGCCGATCTGACCTGCCACTATCGTGAGCAAGCAGAGCTCTTCTGAAGCCTCGCTGACATGGTCTCTAGCAACTACCCCGCCACAGAACACTACGCAGTTCATCAACGAATGCAGCCAGGCTGGGCTCACTGCTGAGTGCTGCACGCTGAATCTTGTCGTGAGTCATGCTGTTGCTCTGTTAATCAGCACTAATGCTGACCGATGCAGGCTGGCATCACGCTCCTTTGCAACGCCGTCTCCCCTCAGGCCAATTGAATAGAGACTGCTCGCGCTTTTGAATGGCAGCATGATGAGGAAAGCGGCCATAAGCGTTCGACTGCAATTGTTTATCATATGTATAGCTTACACAAGCCATTCCTTGTTGCATTCTCGAAATGCTGATGTCCATTTATTCGTATATCGTCAACACAAGGCTTTCCATCCATGCTCTGATGTAGCTCGGTACTGCTTCAACGTGCAGCATTACCGGCAGGTCCCGTAGGCGTGTCATGAGGCGAAGACCCTGACATTCAAGTCAACACTAGCCGTGGCGATCACGCATCGTATCGTCGGCTTCGTCGCGCCTGTAGTTCCGTCTTTGGCGCCGTTCGTGCCATTGGTCTGTGCGCTGTGTCCATCCACCTCCTTGTAGACACTCGGCGCCCACCGCAGAGAAGTCACGAAATGGCCGTGTGCATCGTCAAGCGTCTTGACGCACTTGCCATCCTGTGACAAGTCCCACAGCGCAACGTCTTATCGTCTGAGACGCTAAGAAGGTACTTCCCGCCAGCGTGGAAGACAAGTGCTCTTATCCAGTTATCGTGGGCCAACGAGCGTCTTGATGAGCGTGCCTCTGGCATCCCACAATTTGATAGTCCTTGTCTCGCGAGCCGGTCGCGACGTATTCGGCAGAGCTGCTTGCCTGCGGCGGCTTCTTGAGACCGGCTAGTGCAGCTAGATGCTCATATGATGCGGCGGGTGCAAAGACGCAGCACTCAACGACATGGTCATGGCCGATGAACGCATTCCGTGTTTCCCCAGTCGCTGTCTCCCAAAGTCGTATCGTCTGATCGTTGCTTGCGGAGAGGAGCCAGCGTCCGTCAACGCTCGGTGAAATGTCGCGCACCCAATCCGAGTGCCCTTGAATCGTCTTGACGCAATAGCCTGTTGTAACGTCCCACAGTCTGATTGACTTGTCTCGTGATGCTGACGCGAGTAGATTGCCTGACAAAGGTGCGCCGGCCGCTCCACTCGGGATAAATCGCACAGCTGACACGGAGTGATCGTGCCCGGGGAGCGTCCGTATGTTCTTATACTCGTCTGACGGATCCCAAAGCTTGATTGTGAGGTCGCTCGAGCAAGATGCCAGTAACGTGCCTCCTCTGGGTCCGCCAAAGTCCAGATCCAGGACTGCTTTCGTATGTCCCTTGACTGTGCGCTCCAGCTCACCCATTTCCCAATCCCAAATCTTGATTGTTGTGTCCTCTGCTCCCGAAGCTAGTGATGAATAGATCGGATGAAAAGCCACACAGGTGATTGGCGCCCTGTGGCTCTGCAGTGTGTGCCTGGCGGGACTTCTAGGCAACCATGATGCCGGATCCTGATTGCGCTTCGATAGTGAAGTCGGCATGGCAGAGTCCAGCTCTGCCTGCAGACTCGAGGCCTTGGCTTCGAGGTCCATCACCCTCCTCTGAAGGCGGACTACGCTCGTCCATTTCTTCTCTAGGAGGCCTTCATACTTTTGCTGTGCGGCACTGTCGAATGCCGAATCGAGAGCGAGCTCATCTCGAAGAGCAGCTGACGCATTCGGGAGATTGGCAATGCAGAGGTAGGCAAGGATCGCTTTATGACTTGCCGGTCAGCATTGCGTTGTTGCGATTACACTCGACGTACAGTTCGTCCGCTTGTCTCGAGGTCAGCAGCTGGCTCATCACGATGCGAGGGCAGTCATTGGCGCATCAAAAGAGGTTTCCGGACGCTATGGACGCAGCGCAATCCTCGTGGTCTGCACGGCAGAAGAACGACTTGCTGGAACTTTTCGCGAACAGTCCATGATCAGTTGAATGCGACGCCCTTTACATGCGGCTTATTTGCAAGTTCTCATATTCATCCGTTCTTATTTACGATCTCGAATGCGGTCATGATCTTGGGCCTATCGCAACTCAAAACGCGCGGACTGTTTCCGCATAGCAACGACACGCGCCTTGAATCGCGACTGTGGAACGTCTACACGTCTGACATTGTTGACGGTTCATAAACACTGGAGTGTAAGATCGATTCTGCGACTGACACCAACATGCTGCTGGAATAGAGAATAGCCGAAGAATACGGGCAGAATACAGATCAAATGCGCTAATCAATGGGGCCCGGATACAGCAGAATACCAAGATTGTACAGCGCGCCGAAGACCTCTCATATCGCTGAAGCGACCCTGGGATAACTCACGGCAATCTCATCATAGCGCGAGACCCGTCCTGCTTCATTTGCGCCCTCGCACCAGCTCACAATCATGGCCGACGACGAAGAGGACTTCTCCTCGTTACCACTCCCGGATAGGTTCGCGCACAAAAACTGGAAGGTACGCAAGGAAGGCTACGAAGCAGCTACAAAGACTTTCGAGGCAGCACGGTCTGAGCAAGATCCTGTGGTCAGGACATTTGTGCAGGACAGTGGACTGTGGAAGACAGCGGTCGGTGACTCAAACGTGGCTGCCCAGCAAGAGGCGGTCGTGGCTTTATGTGCTTTCTTGGAGGTCGCTGGAGCGCAGGGATCGATACGGTCAGTGGCTGCGAATGACCTCGCAACTGCAACTGATCATCGCAGAACGCGCGACATCACACTGTCTATTCTGGTCGAGAAGGCCTTGATTTCTACAAAACCAATTACCAAGCAGAAAGCGGCCGATGCGATCCTTCTCTATGTCGAAATGGACAAGGCAGAGCCAGTCATCACAGCGTTGCTGCCGTGCCTCACGCATAAACTGCCGAAAGTTCGAGCTGCTTGTCTCACTGCCCTCACTTCTATATATCATGCATTCGGCACACGAATAGCAGAGCCAAAGCCAGCACTCACGCAGATCTCGAAAATGTTTGCAGACGCGGACAAGGCTGTCCGTGAAGCTGCCTTCAATCTAGCGGTGGAACTGTATCGCTGGCTGGGAGAACCAATGAAGAAGCTCTTCTGGGAAGAGCTCAAACCTGTGCAGCAGAATGACTTGCAAAAGGCATTCGATGCCGTGAAGGATGAGCCATCACCTGAGCAGACTCGCTACCTGATCTCGCAAAACCGCAATCAAGCTACGCAAGCAGCAGCCGCGGATTCGGTTGATGCTCCAGCCGAGGATGAAGAACCGGAAGTCGATCTCGAACCCGAGTACGTTGCAGTCAATGTGCTGCCGAAGGTCGCAAAGGACTTCTATGACAACATTGGGTCTGCAAAGTGGAAAGAGAGGCTTGAAGCTCTCGAGCAATTACTTCCTGTGCTGAGTGTGCCGAAGATCGAGGACAATAACTTCAACGAAATGATCGGTGCTTTTGCAAAGTGCATGAAGGACGCCAACATCAACGTTGTAGCCATAGCATCGAACTGTGTGACAGCACTCGCAAATGGCCTTAAAAAGGATTTCGCCAAACACCGATCAACCATCGTTCCGCCGATGCTGGAGCGCCTGAAGGAGAAGAAGCAGGTAGTGACGGATGCCATCGGAGCTGCTCTCGACGCGGTCGTCTCCGCCACTTCCCTCGCAGACAATCTTCACGACACTCTGGAGTTCATGAAGCATAAAAATCCTAATGTGAAGCTTGAAACCACAAAGTTTCTGGTACGTGCATTGAAGGCTACGAAACAGTGTCCAAGCTCAGAAGAAATTTCTTCCATTGGTGAAGTGGCCACGAAGTCATTGGCAGATTCACTCGAAGCGCAACGAAATGCGGCTGCTGAGGTTCTTGGAACGCTGCTCAAGATCATGGGCGAAGAACCGATGGCGAGGACCAAGATCTTACAATCACTCGACGACATTCGCATGGCTAAGATCAGAGAATTTGCTTCCGCTGCAGACGTCAAGGCCAAGTTCAGGGCAGCACCGCCACCAAAAGCTGCTGCAGCTGCGGCTGCCACCTCCAGGAGCGCGCCGACGAAACGGCCGATTGGCCCGTCAAGCACGGTGCGACGCCAGGGACCCCCTCCTGCTGCCACGTCAACAAATGCCGCTAGAGATGATCCTCCCTCCATGCCTGCAGCTCCCTTGCTGCCCAAGCCGACTGCCAAACCTGCTCTCGCACGGCCTGGAGCTGCAGGTGCCGTAGCCCGCGGTGTTCGACCTGCTGTTGGTGGCACCTCTGCGCCAAGACGCCCACAATCTGGAGCACCGCCAGCCTCTCCAGGTCCCCAGAGTCGTCTGTCGCCATCGCCGGCATCCTCGCCACAACAGACCGCTCCTCGTGCTTTGACCGCTCGGACATTGACCAGACCGACTCCAGCTCCACCAGTCGCGGCCACGCAGGCGCCAGAAATTTTGCAGATCAGTTCGGCCGAACGTCTGGAGTTGCAAGGCTTGCGCGCTCAGCTTGAAAGGCTTCGTTCTGCAAACGAGACCCTGCAGAACGAGAATGTGCGCCTGCAGACTAGACTTCAGGAGATGGAGACCAAGAGCGCCGAATTGATTGAGAATCACACGAGCGACACGTTGCAGATTCAGGCAAAGACTCAACAGCTTACTCGTGCTCGAGTGGAGTTGACCAATGCCGAAGACGTTACGCATCAACAACAACGCGAGATCGATCGCCTCAAGAGAGAGCTCTCCCGCATGAATCGGATAGAGAGTCCAAGGTCCAGCGACATCGACGGGGGCCGTGGCGCCTATAGCAACAATACCCTTGCTCAGGACGGAACGAACGGGAGTCTTGTCAGAGATGCCTCTGTATACCGCCCGCGTGGTGCTAGTCCGTCGCGTGTTGCCAGAGAAGGTAAGGAGAACCGGGTCTCTGCAGATGGTTCTTCCATGGAGACGAAACCAAGCCATTTGCTAAGTGGTCGTCCTCCAGGTCGAACCTTGGGATCTGCACCGTCTCCTGCACCGATGACAACGGCTCCTAACCCTGCGCCGAGCGAGCGAATAGCGTCTGGCACGAGTGATGGCTCTGCGCAGAGCAGGGGCACTGCAAGCCGGGTAGCTCGACATCCCAGTCAGTTTTCGAATGGATCAAGCGTTTCTGCAGTCACGAGTGCCGGCACAGACAGCGGCGGCGTCGAAAGTTGGAGAAGAGCGGCAGAAGTCACACAGAACTTGAAGGCCAGAATCGAGCAGATGAAGGTGAGCGCTTCGCTCCTTGCCAATATCCGAGTTTAATTATGCACAGGCACGACAACAAGGTCTGCGATGAATGCCATCGCCATATCGCGCAGCAAGGATCATGACGACTATACGATGGATGAGTGCGATATGCTAAGCAGGTGTTTCAGCTCTTGGGCGTCCAGAAAGTGGCATGTGAGGTATTCGAGACAGTGGTTCTAGCGGTGAATGCGCGGAAAGTTGATATGAAGATACCCATGTTACATCTTAAGCTTGTCCGTATCACAACCGCGCTGGTTTGTATTGCAGCTGTGGTCCCAACCGTATCGCGCATCGTAAAGTCTATCTGCCACAACCTCACTTCCCGCGAGAGGTCTTTTGAACATCAGCTGAAAACGCGGAGTCAGTCAACACCGCATTTCAATTCCGAGCTGTCATGAGAGGTCTGGTTGCGTCCGTCATGGCAGGCGCCTTTCAGCGAGATTCAGTTCCTGTGGTCATGATCATATATGACAATGCCAACAACAAAGATGCTGTTCGGCGCGCCCGAGCGAGCATGTTGTGGCAATGATGAGGAATTGACAGTCAGTGTCTTGCTACCGCCCTTCGACACGGATATTCTACAATGTCGAGCTTCGTCGCATCCGCCCGGCGACCTCGATACTGTCCTGCCGACTGCTTCATCGATACTGCCTGTCTGGCGGTCGATACCGCCAGAGCATGGACCATTGACCACGGGTTTCTCACAACGCCAATGGTTGCAAGTAGATTTGACACCAAGGCGGCACTCAAGCTTCAAGACGGCGAGCTCGGCTGGCGAACGAATCGGGTCCTCAAATGACCTGGATGTGTCCAGCGCTGAAGACGATGATTCGCGTTCGTATCTTGCGCAGTCGCTCGCACTTCACACCTTCACGGATTCGCCAATAACACCACTGCAGCCGCGAGGACCAACCGTATCGCCTGTCGTGCCGCTCTTGACGCACCTGACGGCTATACCGACCGCAGCAGCATTGCAGAGACTTGCGCCGCAGACTTCCACAATCGATATTGTCGTCGGTATCATCAGCATCGAGTCAGCGAGAGCAATCACGGTTCGCGCCAGGCATAGTATGCCTGAGAAAGAAGTGTCCCTCGTCGAAATACTGGTGGGCGACGACACGAGAGCAGGCTTCAAGATCAGTGTATGGGGAGCAAGTGCAGACTGCGATTCCTCGGCGACTAGTCCCGCGGTGGAATTCAGGTCACGTCACGACAAGGAGTGTGTGCTCGAGTACCCTGCATCGGAGCTGACTGGACCTCCCCGAACGCTACAAGCGATGTTGTCGACACTACGTGTAGCGGACGTTGTTCTCCTGCGAAACGTGGCGCTGACCTCGTTTCGTGGTGTTGTCCATGGACAGACTCTAGCCCGGAGAGGACTCGGCTGGAGCTGTGATACTACGGCACAACTACTGTGGAGGCACAAAACTGTCAAAAGAAGAAGGCAGATAGACAATCATGCTCCTATCTACGACAGCGACGACCTCGACCATGAAGAAAGCACGAGTGCCGTGACGAGAAAGTCAACGAAGGTAAGGACTTGGGTCAAGCGATTCGTGGGCGTTGGGAACATGGCGAACAACGGGCTGAAGAGGAAGCGCGATATCGAAGCATTGTGTTTGCCGCCGGACGAAACCCCCGGATGACATGTTGTGATGATGCGCTACCTCGCTCTCTTGCAAGCATCGCAACATGTCCAAGCGTGTGCGCACAGCAGTTGGAGCCTGGCGACGACGATTGCGAGCATCTACAGCGCCGCAGCAATAGCCCTCACACCGTTCATACTGGATTGCACGAAGTCAGCTCGAGGTTGTCTAACGTTGGAGTTGAGACGTTGCACGATGTGGAGCAGCTCGAAGTGGATGCGCCAGCCGTTGCCGATTTGCTCGATCTGGCAAGACGCTGCGCCACAAGAACTTTCGACTCACAAAACCGGTTTTGTGATAAGATGCTGCTTTCCTCACTGCAAATCAACAGAACGAGAGAACAGCACGGCACGCCAGGCCATTCGAGAACGATAGCAGTACGGGACGCGGACGGTTCTGACGCTTCCAAAGGCCAGTTCTCCCGTTGGTGGCCGCTCAATGCCAACTGAGACGTCCGCATACTACCTTGACAACGCCACATCTACGTCATATCAGGGCCTCCACCATCAGATCTGCGAGCTTGGATCTAGTGACATTCGCAACTCCTCGTCGATTCCAGCCTGAAGTCTTTCGTAGATTCGCATGCCATTTAGCCTCGAATGTCAAGTCTGAGGAATTACCTTTCAATTAGTTTCTGCTGGATCGCTGCTCCATGGCTCTTCGCGACTCTTCTTTTCTCCGAACAGGGTCCTACAACCCTAGCTTAACAAGCCTTGCGAAATGGCCGCCGCGATAGACGATAAGTCCGTCGTGGCCATGGACAAGCAACAAAGTCTTGGAGTCGCGACAGTCGCTCGACATCGCGCAGGACATCCGTTCCGCTCGCCTGCTACAAAGCCATGGGCTGCTCAAGCCGGCTCACACTCGTCGGGACTGGGAGACGAGTCCGCGGGTGCGCGCCACAAAGATCTTGGCGAGACATACGACGCGTCACACACGAGCGACCAGGAAGGGAAACAGAGCATGGCCTCTCAATTGCCTTTCGAGATCATCGATTTGTGGGGACATATCTACACTTTGCGCGGGCATGGCTGACTTGCGCAGGATTCTGTCGTACTCAGATCCGAACACTTTTGCGTCTTTGGTCGTGCTCAACAGGTCGTGGTGGCAGAGGTCAGCATCCGTTGATCTATATCTGCAGCAAATATCGCGATGTCTGGGGGTTAGCGGCTCTGTCGACATTCCAGATGGCTTGTCGAAGCAGGAGAGTCTCGGACACTTGAGACGAATGTTTGCAAAGGAAGCAGAGAGGCATCTCTTCGCAGTGTGGCGGCCACGCTGCTCAGCAGTCACATTCGATACCTCACAGGAGAGCCAGGAGAATTCTATGCGCAATGTGTCGGACATGCCGCGCCTCGTTTCTTCCTCGAGCGGCACCTTTCTCGTCGGGTTATCTAACTCTCGAATCTTTCTACTGAACGTCGGACTTACAAAGCCAGTCGTCGTTGCCGAGGTTGAGACTGCAAATATCCCGGCGCTTGCGACGGTATCTGACGACGGTCGTCGCGTCATTGTGCTCTTCGAAGACTTTCATGTGGTGCTTTATCACGTTCAGCAGACTTCTCTGTTGTCTGCAAAGTCCTTCGACATCGCTTCACCGGTTCACGATATCACACTTTCGCCAGATGGAATGGTGCTGGCAATCGCGCATGATACCAATATCGAGCTAGTGGCTCTTGCGCTGGAGCAGCCAACGTTGATGAAGAGACTCGTGTCATGCAGTGGCATTACCAGCATTCGATTCTCACGGGACGGCTCAGCTCTGCTTGGCACTACGGCAGGTTCAATCGCAGCAGTGACCGTTTCTTTGAACGCAATGAGCGGGTACCAAAATTCGAGAGGGGAATCTGGCAAACTCGAAGGCATGTGGATGAAACGGCCTCTTTTCCCAAACGCATTTCGTCACGTCAGCCATGCAGCCTTGATATCGGGCTACAACGGCGTGAATTCGAGGGCGTTCGTGCTCAAAACGAGGTCAGAGACGTGGGAAATCCTTGACCTGAGCGGCTATCATATCGACAACCCAGTTTTCCAGCATCAGCCGATCGTGTCCCACGCCTCTCCGGCATGGACATTACCTGCCGTCGACTATTCTGGCGGCATTGTTGCCGTTGGCGCGCCCAATGAGCTCTGCTTGTTTAGCACCCGAGATCGTGCAGCAGAGCAGCGCGAGTTCTCTGTACAGGTCGATCGGGCCGTGGCTGGAAGTGGTTCG
The DNA here is from genome assembly GCA_029852735.1 of Persea americana. Taxonomy (NCBI): domain Eukaryota; kingdom Viridiplantae; phylum Streptophyta; class Magnoliopsida; order Laurales; family Lauraceae; genus Persea; species Persea americana. The sequence goes on along the minus strand of JAQQXO010000152.1, from coordinate 44,184 downwards.
GAGGCGAACCAAGGACTGATCAATCGCCGTGGTCCCTTTGAAGGTACAATAACAAGCTTGTCGTGGTGTGATACTGTCGAGGACTCACGCGAAGGAGTCGATCACGGTGCCCACCGTCTCGTCATTGCTTTGGGCCGGTCGTCTCTGCCCATGGCTTCGCAAGCTGCGGCCAACATTATGCTTCTGGACTTTGCTTATCACGTATCCGTGAAGGCTGCGCCGGACCAGCATGTTGTCGAACTCAGGGCTGGCAAAAGATCTCAAGTCGTGCAAAGCTCACATCAGAGCGCATTCAGCATCCATGATGTGCTGTCTAGCGCACGCCGGCAAGATCCTCGCCTGCGCAATAGTCTCATAACACGACTAGGGAGCTATTGGGCAGATGACCGACCTTGGTCACCGAGTATGCCACGATCTGAAGCCTCGGCAGAGTCTACACAGCATGATGTCTATGAAAAGCTTGTCGGAGCAGGGCAGAAGGCTCCAGAGATAGATCGCGAGGGCCACTCCAAGGTATCGACTGAAATACGGGGCATTGCGGATGCGTACCCAGTGTCGTCCGGCTCATATCATCCAAGTGCGCCGGCAGAGTCGAAGCAGCAAGTTGAGAGCAGCCCGCTTGAGCGCTCGCATGGTCCACCTAGTTCACGTTTGCAGTCGCGACCTCAGTCACCAGTAATTTCGCCCGGCCCCTGGTCGCCAAGCACGACTCTCGGTCCTTGGTCGTTGAGCACGACTCCAGTTCCATGGAGTTCTGGAACAAAGAGCACAGCTCTTAGCCCTCAGAGTCCTGTTGTGCAAGCTTACTCTAACTCTGCTACTCCTGCTGAAATTGCTGCTGGAACCCAGTCCTATCCTGTCATTGAGAGAGAAATATACGTGCCTTCAGTTGCTGAGCGACCACCCACGCCTCTTCTTCACGACGTTATGCGAGATGAAGGCAACAGATTTTCAAGCCTGGTAATTCCTCGTTCTCGCGGCATCGATGCGTCTGCCGCAGCATCATCGCCCAAGCCAGAAACTTCCCCTCGACCGTCATATCATCGAAACAGAGGGAGCTCAGGCGATGGTCCATTTTTCCACAGTCGACATCGTCGCTTCTCAAGCCACAGTCGAAGTCGAACACGTGATGAAGAGGACTTTGTGGCAAGCAAGGACACCGTTATCGCGGCGCAGTCTGCGATCGAGCCGCTGAGTCCTGCGGCACTCAAAGAAGTGGTCACCGAAGCGGAGAGACCTTCCACTCCTTCGGCAGCAGACACGCAGCCAGTCCATGAACTGCCAAGTAACGAGGTCCATGAGCTCGACTCATCCACCATCAGCGACCTTACTTCTGGCGCCAATGGCGATTCTTCAAACTCGACGTCTGAATCGAGCGAGCTTGAGACAGAAGCCACTCCTGCTTCTATTCGACGACCGAAGTTCCAGTCTTTTGCTGCGTCACTCCCTCCAGAGTTCGGAACGTCGAGCTCGGACTCGTCGCCGTCTAAAGCTGTCGTCAAGCGTAAAGCCCTTCCTCTGCCACAGATGACCGTACACACTATCAAGAGGAAGCCCTTGCCATCATCTGCAAAGGCATCCGAACGCGACAGCATAAGCGCTGGGCTAAAATTACAGGAACAAAACACGAACAACGACTCTACGTACCGCAAGCCGAGGCTGCGTACCTTCTCTTCTACGGGAAGCCAGTCCGAAGGTGCCACAACCCAGAATCTGGCGGGAAAGACAGTAGAGCCGCCTCAAACTCCCTCGGAGACCATCTCTGAGCGTTTCAAATTCAAGCAGCAGCCACTTCCCCCAAGACGAAAATCGTCCTGGAAGAATGTCATCATCCCCTCTATCCCGCCGCGCAGCCTTTCTGCTGATTCCAGGTCAAAAGTCATTGAGGCGCCAGATCCTGGCGCTGCTAAGATGTCTGATGTGGACAGCGATTCAATACGTGGGGACACGACAGCAGCATCGAACAGCGCAAAGCTACCAAGCTCGGCTCAGATTGCAAGCCTGAGCAGCAGACGTGATGTGCCCTTCGAAGATGCACCGCTTGAGCCAAGGTCTCGTTCTGCTCCCAGAGCTGCGCTTGGTGCTGGAAGGAGAATCGATCTAGCAGAGGATCTGCGCACGAAGCGCTTGCCGACAAGTGGCAATAGTAGTGGTCGTAACAGTCCTGTCAATACCCTGCATGGACCCTTCAGTCCAGGCAAGAGACCCAGCATCAACAGACTTGCTACAATCGAAAGCATTGGGTCTCTGCGGTCGCTGGCTGCAGCACAAGATATAGATCAGCAGCGGCCAGCTCCTAATCATACCTTGAGCGCACCTGAGCTGACCCAAGCTGATGCTTCAAGCGTGGCAGTACTTTTCGGAGCAAGGCTCACGAGTCAAAGTGCGTCCGATCTGCTTGAAGGCTCGAAGGCTCTTCACAGCAAGCACGACTCCGCGTTGCATGTGCCGGAGCAAGCCATTGATGAAGACCCCGAAAGCGATATGATCGCAGAACAAGCTCGCTCAGGCAGGAAGCAACAACGAAAGAGCTGGTCAGAGCGTCTTCGTAGCAGGAGCCGCAGTTGGGGACGTGCTCTAAGTCGTGGTCGGTCAACGACACGCTCAATTGGCAGAAATTCATCTGGCGAAGACTTGCCGACCCTCAATTCGCTAGAAGCCCAAGCACTAGCTGGTGCTCAAACAAGAAGGCGCAGGAGCTGGTCCAGAAGCTTAACCAGCCTACTCAATCGCTTCGATTCCAAGATTGACGATGGACGCGAGGCATACGATGCAGGATCGGAGGATGTCCGCACGTTCTGTCCAGGTGCTGTTGCAACACCCACGCTAACTACCAGGTCGAGCATGGATGCGACGCAGATTCTGGGGGGAACATCTGTGGATAGTCATCACCGTCTGCGGCGAGACTCGAGATCAATCTCAGGTGTTGATCGTCAGAGTCTTGGCATGTCTTCGCCTCCTCCGGACTCGCGACGAGGGCACGATCCGCGTCAAGTTGTGTCTTCTAATGATTCGACCGATGTTGCTGGTGTTGAGGGTCGCCATGGTGTGACGGAACAAACCGCACCGACTCCTCCGCCCAAAGGAGCAAGACACAGGCCGCTTTCGCCTGAGTCAAACAAGTCACCCGTCCCTGCCACGAGGCCCCACGAATGATCTGGACCAAGCCAGCTCGGGAAATACCAGCAAGGATGAGGCCCCGCATGCTATCACCCGTCAGAAAAGGGCACAAAATAGGTCTCGAGGCCCAAGCATTTCCAATGAGCAGCAGTTGGACAATCATGGCGCCATGGAGAGGCACAGGCACGTGCATCAAGATCGCGAAGAGACACAGGATGTCACTACTGAGCAGCAACAACCTCATCTCCCATCGCTTGAGGCGACCGGAGCGACTGCTCATCCGGCACGGTCTTCTTTCAGACAAAAAGAAGTTGTCGCGCACGCTCCTGGCAGAAGCTTTCCACATGACGATGATGGCCGGAGCACGATAATCGAAGGAATTACGGAAGATAAGAGCTCATTCTCGCTGCACGATGAAACTCGTGCGAAGACAGGGCAAGATCTCGCCCCTGGCTCGAGTACTACCATTCCAGACGGATGGCCTCTTCGTGACGAACCACGCACCCCCACGGCGTCGACGAGAAAAGACCAGGAGCGTACGGGACGGAACGGCGAGCACGGATTTGCTAGTGGCAGGGATTCGCTCGCGAGCAATGCTACATCTACCTCGCCAATCCAGTCTCTGCCGAAAGCAAGCAAAAGCAGTCGCATTGTGCCACTTGAGGAGGCTCCCGAAGTCATCAACAAGAAGCCGCATGCACAGCCAGATATCTCAGCAACGTTTGCTTCGCGATTTGCAAGCGTCCACGATGAGAACCTGTCTCCGAGAATGTCTATGCAAAGCGAAAGATCTCGTCGGCCCGCCTCACATGGGTTCTCATCGCCTTCCCCATATACGGGGCGCGCCTCTAAGATGGCATTCCAAACCGCCGTAGACGACCATGCTGTCACATCGCCACGAGCGTCTTCGACATATTCTGAACGTCCGCAAGACGTCGAATTGCTCGCCTCGCCCGTATCGATGACTCAGTCTACGAGCTTTCCTAGCAATCAGTCACAGCCGAAGATCGTGGAGGGACCGTATGTCCCGCCGTCGTCTGGAGGGCGTTCCATGTATGGCAGCTACCACGGTCATGCTGGTGATGATCCAGCACGCCCAACAACGGCCACAAGAGAGGCGAGACGACTCAGGAAGACTAAGAACAGAGATTCCGTCATGACTGGTCTGAGCATCTCCTCAACCGACGGAACGCAGGAGAAGAGGAGCGGTGAAGACGAAAAGTGTAAGGTCATGTGAGTTTGCGATCAGCTTGAGATCTCGACCAGATATGAGTCATGACTGCAACGAAGCAATATCAGCATGAATGAGGACATCGGGGTATCATTAGCATTGATTTACAGCATGCAGGGGCAGCATTAGCGACATGAAGAGTTCGTCATTTAGCATTCAATATCCAAACACCGCCAGCCTCACAGGTCTCCAAGTAACATGAGTTCCCACGCAGCCCTCACAACTGAAAGACCGCCTCCTTGAGTCTCCACCGTCCGTCCTCGCCCTCGATCATTGCTATCTCTACCAGCGTCTGCTTCGTCCATGACCCTGTCCACTTCCCCAAGCCACTTCTGCGTGCTTCGATACAACGGCTCATTCCTCTTGTCAATAGCCCCGGCAGGGAGCGGCACCGCTTCATCACCAATGCCCGCTTCCTTTCCCTCTCCCTCTCCCCTCGCTTCCCCATTTCCATCATCCCCACTAACACCCACACCCCACCACATCCCCATCACCCCACGCCGATCCCTAGTCGCGAGCGCCGCCTCCGCATTCCGCCTCACCCAAGGCCGATACTCGACACATCCCCGCTTATGCATGAGCGCTTCGTCCGGAGACGCGGTGAAGGTCAATCCCGGCACGAGCGCCGTCTTGGTGGGGAGAGGCGCGCAGAAGGCGGCGAGGTGGTGGAAGAAGATGCCCTTGAAGGTCTGCGCGTCTTGGCTGCATGTGCCCGAGGGGTCGCAGAGTTCGGTCAGGATGCCGGCGCGGCCGAGGCCGTGCCAGATTGGTTTTGTGTGGTCGGTGTCGGTGGCGTTGTCGTTGCCTTTGTCGAATTTGTCGATGGGAATGCCGTTGCTGGTGTGATCCATCTTGCCGGAGCTGGTATGATCAGCAGTGTCCCGGCTGTTCCTGGTGCCATTGAGTTTCAGCGACCACCCAGTAACAGCGACGACGTTAGCGACCAACTCATGCCCATGGAGCAGATACGTTGTGTTGCCCGTCGCCTCCCACAGATCGCGCAAGCCGGAGAGGAGCACGCCCTGATTGTACGTATATACCATCTCATTGCGCTGATCGCACTGGCCCGGCTCGCTCTCACCGTCGCGCGACGCCTCGGACACGTGGTAGCCATCCACGTACAGCCCTTGCGCATTGGTCATGTTGACTTGCCTGAGCCAGTCGTACGCTTCGATCGCGATGGCCAAGAAGCGTTGCTCGTGCGGGCCGAATGGCTTGAGGTCTCCCGGACCGGATCGCGAATATGTATCGATGGGAATGAAGGGGCTAGAGATGTTATCCCCCGGATGGCGGAGGTACATGCTCACTGATGCGGCGATGAACTGCGTGTTCGTAACGGTGTTCTTGTACACTGCCAGGTGCGGGTTCCACGTCAGGCCGCCGGCGCAGAGGGAGCGGTCCCAGGCGGCGCGGACGAGGTCGTAGAAGATGCGCGCGCGGTGGGCGAAGGCGGGTAAGAATTGTCTGCCGTGCCAGGTTGTGTTCATGGTCGATGTCTCTGTGCCTGTGATTGAGGAGTGATAGGTCGTATAGGCATCGATCAGCTTTATGCTCTCGAGCCAGCCGAGGACGACCCAGAGCATGTCGTCGTGCGCCTGGGTGCGTAGCGAGAGGGTATCTTCGCCGAAGTAGTAGGCGGACAGCTGCGCGAAGGAGCCGTCGACCAGATTGGTCAAGGCGCGTTGGTCGAGTGTGTTGGGAGATGAGGAGGAGGAGGTGGTGGTGATTGGGAAAGGGGACTGTGAGAGCTTGATGATGGTGGTGAGGGCGGAGGAGATGTAGGTCCCCATGACTGCGCCGGTCCAGTCGATGGACGTAGGCCATCTGCCGAGGTGCACTTTGAAGAAGCGGTCTTGCATTGTCTCGAGGGAGGAGGTGAGATCTGTGAATGCTTCTTGTTCCTTGATTTTGTCATGGATGAGGGGCTCTTGTAGATTGGATCTTGCTGTGTGTCCTCCTGCATTCTCAATGTTCACCGCCAATGTCTGGGGAAGAAGATGTTGTATGAGCAAATATAGCATGCATCTCGAGAGCAAATTTGGGTACCGCATCGTGGCAATGGAGCAATATGCCGCTGTCTTATGCTTGAAATGGCTGGATGTTGGAGCTCATCATCAACTGCGCAAGGTTGATCGTCGCAATAGAGCCATACTAATCAAGCGTATAGCAGCAACAATTCGCAAACCACAGTGCTCAAAGCATGCCCGTCGTCCATACACGAAGCTACATCGCCTTGCCTTGCGGTCAGACGGCACCGCCAAGACCACTCAATCGACCTAATCAGTGCTAGCTTATCTGCGACCGATAAGGAGCGTCAACAACGGCCAAGTCACATTACATCGGCGGAGCGAAGCAAGCCATACACAGCAAAGAGTGAGCGATGGCTGGAGACCAAGCGGACCAGCAGATCAAGCATCCTCTGATGAAACGCAAGCTGCTTCCTCCAAAGGAGAAAGCGCACGAGCAGAGCGCCGAGTCCAGTCTGCCGCTCCGACTACCGACCAAGAAAAAGCACTCGGCGGCAACGACCTCGACGTTCAACTCCTCGCAGCCGCCGGCTCCACTCCTGGACCTCGAGGTTCGAGAGCGTGTGATGAAGAAGGGAAGCTGAAGTCTGCGTCTGCGTCTGGTGCTACTCGAGCACCATGAGAACTTTCGATCGAGCCGCTCGGAAGTGACGCGGTGCGGGGCTCCCAAATACCCGCCGCTGCATGGGTGCAAGCAGGCGCACATCTGGGTCGACCTCAGACTAGCGTATCAAGCTGCGCCATCACGTCGAATGTGATCGAAACCGCCGCTGGGCGGAGATGCTGGTCCCCTGTCGAACGCTTCTTGACCCTCAGCACTTATCAGCCCTCGATTTGTCATGGTCCAGCTCATTCATCGAAGCTTACTCCGTCCAAGCAGCATGACGTGCAACGTCCGCCTGCGACTCTGGACGAGAGAAGTCTTTCAACGGTGCGCGGGACGGGCCTACGCGCCGCCGGGTCGCACCGTTCCATTGTATCCTTGATCCAACTTCATCTGTGATGGGCTTGACCATTGATGCAGATTAGCAAGAATTCTTCCATCAAGAATTCCATGGAAGAGCTATGCATCTCTGACGCCCAGGCGAACTTTGATCACATCATTCGACGCCTTTCTCGCCTTTCAGGGATTTCACAATGCGCCACCAGCACGCTGGGTTCTCGACAGCACTTCGGCGCTAAGATGCCTCTATATTGAATCAACGTTCTCTGCTTCAATCGACGGTGATGATCACCTAGAACTGAGCGGCTGCCTTCCATACACGCCTATGATTCGACGATCGCCTCGACCGTTGTGTCTCGCGCTTTTTGGTCAAGCGCTTTATCGCTAGTGACACTCAGGGTGTGCTCGGACGCCATACCGAGAATTCCAGTTGTTGGGCATCGCATATCTGATTGTCATCATACGACTCATGTCATTCTCCACTGACAGACCAGGGGTTCATATCGTTCTGATTGGCCACCGTTTCGGCCTTGCCGATTGGGTTGAACATATTGGGGACGAGAAGGACGCGTGTCCGTTCGTGAAGCAGGATCGTAGTGATAGCATGAAGTCCAGCCTTCGGCGGACTCACAAAGGGTGCGTTGCTTGAGCAATGTAATGTGCGATGTTTGAAAACGCTTAATGTTGTATACTCAGACCAATTCCAACGATCTTCAGACTGTTCTTGAGGCAGGAAGAATCACACTTGTTGTTCCGCATTCCGAGTTTCGACTACAACACACGCAGGGACGATGTCAAAGCTCGGCTCTTGCTGGTGCATACATGGTGAGACGTCGGTGTCTCCGTAGCTTCTTCGTGATTCCGCGTATCTGCTGCGACGTGCTGGATCACAGCGCAGCTAAGTCCATTCCTCCTGAAGTCTCATCGTATCAACGTCTTCCTCGTCCCACAGGTGTCGACGGGCCGGCAGCAGCCATGTGCGCTCGCTGTTCCGCCTCCTCTCTGGCGCGATCATCGGCTGCGAGCAGATCACTCTCTATCAGCTCAGACATACGCGCCTTGCAATGGTCAGGCGGGAAGCCCGAAGGCATCTTAGAGGAGACATATTTCCACTTGTTGTCTTCGTATTCTTTGACGAGATCCTTCAGCTTCTGCTCCTGTGGTCATAAACCGTCAGCTACAAACCCTTGCTTGATACGGAACTGAGTGAAAACGCGAGGTTGATTGCAGTGGCGGGCCTTGGACAAGTGAATGACTCACTGTTACATTATCCCATTCTTTGCCCTCTTTCGCCTTGACTTTGGTGCAGTAACGGACCTGCAGCGTGCCGCTCTTACGTCCGGGGAAGAAGTCCTCAATTTGGCGCCAGCTGAGTTTCTTCTCCTCTTTCAGAATCTTCAGAAGCGCATCGTCCTCGGACACGAACCGTGCCTTGGCCTCTATTCGAGCCCGTGGTGCTGGCATACCGGGTTGCCCGACGACGTTGTCATGGGTATAGCCCGAAGCTGGCAGGTACATATACGACGTCGTCATGAACGGCTGGCCATAGCCAAAGCCCTGGCCTGGGAATGAAGGCTGCGGTGGATACGTTGCTGCATTTGATCCTTGAAGCCGTGCAGTGGCGGGAGCAAGCGCAGGCTGTATCCTTCCACCACGATATGGAAGATTCAACGGGAACGTTCTCGGCGTAGGCTCAAGGCGCTCAAGTGTATGACTCTGCTCCGGCTGGCGGCGTCGTTTGCTGCTCGTGGACGGCGTCGGACTCGTTGGCACGAGATGCCCGTGGTGCCCAACTTGCAACTGCTGAGCAGGGCTGCTGGCAAATGCTGCTCCTGCGGAAGCGTCCAGCCTGTCGAAAGGATGAGCTCCCGGATAGGAGATATCAGGCGAGCCGTAGAAGGACTGTTCAGGGGTAGCATAGTCTTGGTACGTTTGTTGAGGATATGTTGCGCCAGCTGGTATTGCACCTTGGGCAGCGAGGGCAATAGTGGCATGATCTTGTGAATGTTGTGTAGCTTGGGATCCCCGCTGTTGCGCAGTCGAGTCTGACCGCGCGTCAGACGATCGGCCGACACTTCGGCGCGGCCTCTTGCCCTTGGAATCAGCCAGGATAGCGGCTTTGCATGAGTCAAGGAAATATTGGTAAGTTTCTATGAGGTCAATATGCCCTGAACGGCCGACAGATATATGTGGATGGACGCGACGAGCTGGAAGCAAGGCTTACTTAAAAGCAGACCCCACCGGCATGGATCAATTGCAGGACGCGCGCGCTATCATCATACACCGCCGAGCGATCGCTGCACATGGCGTCGAGGATTTGCGAAGCGTCTGACGTGCGATGAGTTTCGAGCAGATAGCAATTGCTGCCTTCTGTTTCGAAATGTCTTCGATAGACAGCGTCTCGTACGATGTCCGGCACGTTGTAGAAATGCTGACAGCGGCACTCTTTGGCATGATCCGCTGGATCTGAGCATGAGATCCGGCAGCATCCCGCCAACAAGGCCGGGCGCTAAGACCGGCAAAAGGGTGAGATCGCTGCATTGTGACTTGTTTCAAGACAGTCCATGCACTCCGGCTCATACTGAGTGCTTGAGACCAGTGCTGTCGAGTGTCAAACGAGTGCGAGATGCAAGGTGAGCTTTCGGGCATTCTTCCGAACGACAGGTGCTGTGCATGGACGGACACTACGCCGCAGTGATGTGACAAAATGTCGGTGAGGCTGAGACTGACACACCATTGCTAGTCAGCGCGAGATCGATCCATCGAAGCTGGCGTTGACTCCACGCGGTTTTCGGGCAGTTGCAAATTTTTGCCTGAACTTTTCAACATCAATCAAAAAGGATATGTTGTCTTGCAGGCGAACTGAACCATTTCTTCATCTTCGTACTCGGCCGGAACCTTTTACGAGGATTCTACGCAGAGATGGCCTTCGCAATCGAGCATTCAAATCATGTCCAATCAAGATCTTAATAAAAGCCCATTATTGAGCTAAAGCGGGCCGAGCCAGGGGTGTAGGCAGTGGTGTCTGCAGTAACGCAATCACGGCGCATGCCTCCGAAAAGCAATGCAGCATCGAAAGTCAGCCCTCCCAGCATCGAACAAGCATTGCTACGGCCTCGTTGCAGGAGCATGTCTGCGATGAGTGGAGAAGCTGAGGTCAATCGTTGAAGAACTGAGTTTCGGACGCTAGAGGAAGCAGGCGCGCGGCACGAACCGCTTCGCGCCTGCCGCAATCCGAATTCCCAGCTTCTTGTCATTCGGGGCATTCGAGCAGTATCAATTATCAAGCACTGTCAGCTTCAAAATTGACGTACAATTCGCCCTTCAGCTTGGGGCATAAAATTGCGATTGTAGGCTCGATCTTGAGATGTCGCCGAAAAGATCGACTAAGCAGGCAGACAGGGCAGTCGACAGGAGGCTACGGTGCACGCCACATTCCCAATATACCTGCGCCGAGCCGCATGCAGCAACAGCACGACAGCAAGTTCCACCTTCGTGCGTCGGAAGTCGAGCGGCAGCATCTCGCGTAGACCAGCTTCGCTGCCACCTTGAAGCTCGGACCATCTGCGCGGCCCCTGTTGCGCACGCGAGCTCATCCTCATGTCTCATACGATCCTCCGTCGATCTGCGCTTAGTCCTGTCCGGTCTGGATCTCTCGCCACATGCGACAACCATGCTAGCAACGCCTTGTCGTTGAATGAGGGATGGTTCGAGCCTCCATGAGAATGTGCCGTGAGTCAACTCAAATGCCTTCTGACCTTATGTGCCATCGTATCAGGTACCATCCTGGGATACACAGTGCTCAAGAGCCTGCGTCCTCTCGATCCTTACACCATGCTTCGATCGTTGTTGCGTCATATCTATTCCATACTTTCTCGCGGCCATCAATGCGCCGTTCATCTGGGGTATCATACTTGTTTTGACTCAATGACCGAATCAGCGGCCCCTCGAAGCAATTCAGACTTCCAAGCTGCTCCGTCATGTGTTTGGGAAGTGCTCCTTCGCGTATTGTTCGCATGCCTAAGCAGATTCAGCACCAAGAAGGAATAATGCAACATCATGACGACCAACCTTTGCAGGTTTGCCCAGCTTCTGCCCGATCACCTTCCACTTTGAATTCTCATACTCTCGTATCGCAGCCAGCAACGCAGCGCTCTGCAATATCGTCATCAGCCATGTCCACAATGCTTCACTCGTCGAATTAAAGTTCAACGCGTGGCGCATAGAAGACGGCGCGAATAGCCGACGCACCTCGTCTTCGGCAAATTCTGCGTAATGCATGTCCTAGAGCCGACATTAGCTTGTCGTCTACGCTCGAAGCGATGCGGGCACGGACCTTGTACCAGTGCTTCTTCACGCTTCCCTCTGTCCTTGTGGGGAATCCCTGAGCCACGTCAATGTCACGTCGTGCTTGCGGCCATTTGCCTCTAACCTTTGCGATCTCACTCCAGCTGTTACCGGCGTCCCGCATCACCTTTAGCCGTCGCTCTTCGGCTGGCGTCCACGGCACGTTTATCCGTCCCTTCTTCGACTTCTTCGCCGGCGGTCCTTCAGTCTCTGCTGGCACGGCGGGTATGAGTTCCTCCTCGTTCGACGGCATCGACTGCATCCGCGTCGAATCCATGGCGGGCATCGACAATGCGTTGAGGTCTGGACTGTCCGACAACCTCCTCTTCAACGGGTTCGGCGTCGGATTCGGTGGAAGCATCGCCGACATTGGAGGCGGGGGCGCAAATGACGCGTAAGGATCCTGGTGGTGAAGGTGAGAAAGGTCCGGCATATGCTGCGATTGGTGGTGCATTGTGAAATGCGACGGGGGTATCGAGTGCTGCGGAGACATGTGCTGCTGTTGGTGGTATGGCTGCTGCATCTGGTCTCTCATCGGGTCGCGCATCTGGTCTCGCAGCTGATCCCTCATCGGGTCTCGCATATGGTCCGGCGCTCTGTGTGGATGGTGCCCACTGTTGTGGTCAGCCTTTGTGATGCTGCGAGAGCACTGCGCTCGACCGCACGTACGACATGATGGGCCCAGCCACATTCGAGGCACCGGGAAGTGCTTGCGTGAGAAAAATGTTGGCGGTTGTGTTGTTTATACGCTGGAAAATGCTTCACGCGTGTTGCTATGTCCTTGTTGTTGGACACATGAGCATGTTGTTCAAGAAAAAGGGCTCGTCTGGATGTGCGCGTCTGCTTCTGTCCCGTGTTGGTTACACTCGATTGACAGAGTACTGCCTCCAAGAACTATGACCGGTTGTGCGCGAGACGTGCGAGTCGCGTCGTTATGTGCCAATGCCAATGCCAATGGTCAAGGACTGAGCGTGTCAATGTGCGGCGCAGGTGGATATGATCGCTGGTATTGGGGTCTTGGTGGAGGAAGAGGAGGCGGATACTCGAGCAACGACGTCAGGAGATGACATGTAGGACCCGGGGAAGGAGGGGTCTGGGGACCGGGGTAGGTGTCAAGAAGAGCGCGCGCGAGATTCAATCGCTCTTTCCGGCAAGTGAGTGAGCGACTGGAGATCCCAGGAGGAGACTAGACCAGCAGCGAATGGGGAAGAGGAGGGAATCGCGCGCTGATGAGCTAGGCTAGGGCAATTGAGCGTGACCAGACGACTCGAGAGGCTTGTTTGATCAAGTGCCAGGAGATGGGCAATCGCGAGCTATGAGCGGCGGCGACGAGGACGATGATCCGGGGTCGAGTTGCGGGTGACGATGAGGCTTGAAGGTCAGCTAGGCCATTGGCGCGAGTGATGTTGATTATCTGACGCTTCACGATGCTCGCTGCTCGCTGACGGGGATGCTCGCTTGAAGCAGGCCTCAAATCCTGTCAATCCGATGACGACGGATCTCAGCCAACGTCGAGCCCAGGCGATCGTTCGTCGAAATGCATTCTCTGCTCTCTGCTCTGCCTTGCTCTGCTCCTCGTGGAGAAGTCGATGGGCGGGCCGAACGTGTCATGCGGGGAAGCGGATGGCAAGAAGGTTGGTGGCTTGACGGAGCCCTGGCTTGTTGTTGTTGTTGGCAGGGCATGGCGCCGTGGGCTTTACTGGCTTCAGCATAGCATCCACGCCTCGGGCATCGGGGCTTTCATCTGAAAGCTCCTCAGAGTGGACACGCTGAAGCAAGCATATTGCAGGGTTTGCGACTGCATCTCGCATCACGAAACACTGTGCGCTCGTATCAGTCGTCTGGCCTGAATTCGAGCCTTGTCACTACGCCACACGTCTCTGCGCATGCCATTGATCCTTGCGATCAAGACAGATGCTATCGACGCCGTTAGTTTCATCGTTTCGATGCGCTTCGCACTAACTGCCACTAGCCCGCAATCTTGCCCAAGCCATCTATTCCAAAAGGCGGGGTTCTCCTTCTCTCTCATGCTCGTTCATCGTCTCGCTATCAGCGCCTGAAGCGCGCCCGGAAGAAGAGTGCAGCCAATGCAATGCATTGCTTGAAGCACCTTGCCAGAGTGGACTTGCCATCAACGACAGACTTGCCGGCAATTCGAAGAGCTTGACATTTCTCGACAACACAATGGCATGCCGGAGCCGATCTTTGCATCATCCACCCATCCCCGGCCGCTGCTGTGCCTATTGCGCAACTCGCTCTGCTCCACCGAACAGGAGGATGATCCTTCTTCGTTCGCCAATGGGGATAACAGAATAGTCATTCATGACCATTCCGAGCCAAACACTCTTCACACTCGATGCTGCACCACAATCTGCTCACGGAACCACACGGCCTGTCTCGAGAGCACGATAGGTGCATCAGTCCTAGCCCATGCTATGCCAGGGCACGCATGAGTGATCCGTGCCACACGCTTCTGACATGAGCTCGCGTGTCAAAGACTCCGAGCGTCAAAGATGTCGTGTGCGCAGACGTTCGAAGATTGTAGTGCTGCATAAGCCGTGTATATTCCAATCTGTGTCAATCTGTGCGCGAGCTGCAAGGCACACCATGTGCGGGCCATCTCATCTGCATTCTAGCGGCACGAACGCCTCGTGGTCGAAAGTGCCTGCCGTCTCGCGAGTCAGCACTGCGGGCGTGTATTAGTGTCGGCAATCGACTAATAAGGTCTTTTTTGACGCGTAGGCGCCAAGGCGGCCCGTGCGTCAATCGATGACTTCGACTATGAAGACGAAAACTCCCATGGACGGGATCGCTGGGATCCTGCGGCGCAGCACCTGCCGCGTGGCAATATACTATACAATTTCCATCAGGCAGAGGCCCATGTACACATCAACTTTCGACGTTCCGATGCGATGATTGCTGGATCGCGCTCAGCCTCGCTCCGTTTCCACCTTGACGACATTTATGGCTCTGCGTTCGACGCTTGACAACCCTTGCTTTGCAAACACTACACGGGCCCGAACGTTCGACAGATCTTTGCACGTATTGAGGACTGCTCGCGACTGCTTCATCGGCGACATGAATGGTGTCGGTGCTTCAGCGCAACATTCGCCATTAAGATTGCGGACCGGGTGAACAGCGCCATGCCGGGGCGTGATTATGCCAGAGCATATGCTCTGCTAGAGCAATCCCTAGCTGGCGGCGGCCCCTGGCCCCGGAATGAGGAACAGCAAGAATCTACGAGGACTGATATTGCTACACTCGGGTCGAGACGACATCCGAAACCAATCTTTGACGACACTACATACCCAGAGTCGACACTCGATCCATACTACGACAAATCTCGATCGCGCACACCATTCTCGCATGGCTCCGAGCCTGGCGAATACGACGACGGGACAATGAGACACGATGCTGCGGAATACACATTAACGTCTGGCAATACCACTCCCTCGCCGTCCCATCTCAAGGCGCCCGAGGCCACACGTGGAAAGCCGAGGCCGTCGTTCATGAACAGCACTTCGGCAATATCCACAGTGCCGTCCACATTCGCAGAGTCCTTTACAACAGCCGCGGAGCACATTGGTACCCCTCAGTGGTCACACGTCCGGACAGCCACGCCGCGAGACAATCATGATGCCACCCGTCAGTGGGTCGAGCACGCTCCATTCGGCGCTGTCCAGCCTCTGCTGAAGGACACATTCGCACCGCAGACGCTCTATCCGCAGCAGTCTATGAGCCATGACAAGAAGTCGACTTCTGAGTTGGACGATGTAGCACACTCACGGGAGTCTTCGACTCCTATCAATGAATACACGAACGCATTGGGAATATCGCATGCAGGTCTTAGACGTATGCACAAGCAAGAGCATCTATCTTCGGATCCTGATAGTTTTGAAACAACGCCGTCTCCGAACTCAAAGCGTCACGCGAGACACGAATCTCTGCCCACGTCTGCACCAGCGAAGGACAACGCTCGTCATTCAATCATGTCCAACGGTTCGACTGTCATCCGTGCGATTGTTGTTGACACCGAGCCTGTCCGACACCACGGTCTCAGACACGTCAGCAAAACGGAGTCACTGCGGGATGCTGTTTCGCAGCAGTCAAGTTCTAGGAGGACAACGCCCGACTCCCAGCACAGACTTGTCCATAAGCGAGGCCGAATCCCGTCGAAGTACAGCGATAATAGCGTCGATTCTGGGATTGGGAGCGACGTCACACCTTCAACAAAGAACGATATTCGAGCACTTGCACCTGCCGCTGCTCGAGATCAATCGCCACTGACGAGATATGTCGTGGAAGCCGCTGATTCTCTGGCGACTACTCCACTGCCCACAGGAACAATGAATATACTTCGCCAGGTGCCCGATCGTTGGCTCGACAGCCTTATGCCCCGTTGAACAGGCAGGAACATGAAGTTTCAGAGGCGGTGACAGAGGCTATACACGAGGCCTCGACGCAGCAATCTGGAAAAACCAACTTCGAAAAGGAACACATATCTTGAATACGGAAGCAACATCTCGATAACACGCACTCCTCTTGTAGCAAGCTCTCGTGGTGGAGTGAACGATAAGGACAGCCCAGCGGCAACTACCTCTCCCTCTTGCTGACCAGCCAGATCGCAAGCATGCTAGTCCTCGGGCACGCTCGACCACGACCAATGCGACGAGCCCATACTCTCATCGCAAAGCTTACTCGACAGACACGACTCCTGAAATGGTGTTCCACTCGCCCGCGCTGCATAAGAGGCACAGCTTCGAAGGCCGCTTTGGCCGTGTCAGCTTCGACAAATCTCTTCGCACGGAGTCCATTCCACGGTCGCCGTGGGAGCATGGAGGTCCTATGTCTCTACAGTCCATGACGCCAGACATGCTTGACGCGAATCTGCAGGAGGCAACGGCAGTGTCCATTTACCCGCATACCAACAAGTCACTGCTGGTGATTCAGCACTCTTCTTCCTCATCCGGCTCGCAAAGTCATTCGAGAGAGGCGTCGGCGGTGTCTGCCACTGAAGTCAACGGTCGGCCGTTGTTCTACATACAGCCAACGAAAGTCCTGGATTATCCTACACCGCCGACAGTGAGATCGCCATTGCAGGATCCTCGCGAGGCGCCTGCAGTTCCTGTGCTGTCGATTATTCCTCCGACCCCGGCTCGCGATGTCGAAGACGCAAGCCGATTGATCAAGGGGACTCCCACGCGCAGTCGGTCGCTACTGCAAAGAGCTCGACAATACTCGGACAGTGTTCTGCGGACAGGTTCTCTGCGTCGCACTGGCACGCGCAGGAGGATGTACGATCGCGATAGTGACAGTCCGGCACGGCGAGAGCCCCGAGAGAATGGTCTTGACGCCGACGCCGGTCTACATCCAATGTGGCGGCCGCGAGAGTTTTGGAATGAGGACGAGCAGGCTGCTCAAGGCGACAGCGAGCCTGCGAATCGCGATGATGCCCACACGCGGCGGATCTCGCAGGACGAAGGCCGCAATGAGGAAGACAAGCTCGAGGACCATGATCAGCTTAATTGTCGGCGCGGCGGCAGCATTCGTAAGTTCCTGATCGGCAACACGCTGGGCTTGGAAAGGGGACCGACAAACACGTTTGCACAAAGTTGACCTCCGGAATGGATCTGCGCATCGGCGACACACCAGCTCGTCGGGAAGTGTGTCCGTCAAGTCGACCATTCGTCAGTCCGGGAGCTTGCGCAAGCACAGGAACGACGTCGAAAAGGATTCAAGACTCATGGGTCCGAAGATGCTTCGCAGGATGAGATCGAGATTGCGCGAGAAAAGAGCGAAGAAGGACGAGGCGGCGAGAGAAGCGAGGCGAGAGACGGTCAGGAGAAGCATAGGCCCGGTGTGGAGCGTCAGTCACCAGTGACTGGAAGGGTATGAGGATAGAGGGACAAGGGATGGCCAGAGGCGAGAGGGACATGCAAAAGTACGAAGAAGTCGGATCACCAAGATGGCGATGGATGAAGATGATGATGACGATCATGAGCACAACGAAGCGATACACCGGATTTGACGACTTTTGAGACGAGCACACAGAATCTTGACGCTTGAAACGGCCGATTGTGATATTATCAACGACACAGGATGAGCACAGACACGAAAGCCTAATTGGATGATTATGTAGCAGATGAGCACACAACAGACATGATATCCGAATCTGATCACATATTGCTCTGTCGCTTTGCCTTTGAAGTGATGCTTGCTGAACATGAAGTCAAGAAACCCACTCATCCACGCCAAGACCCACTCGTAAAGTGCGGCGCGTCTACCGTGACGTGACGCGACTTCAACTCATCCGGAACACAACAAAGACCACGAACAGCTCATCGTCGCCGAACGCCATGGCAGAAGATTGTACTCACCGTCTCCATCCCCTCTCATCCAACCTGCTGATCCTCTTCAGGGCACTGCAAACACGACCACATCCTTCAACATAATCCTCGCCGATCCTCTCCGCCGCAAAGCCCGCGAAACAACCTTCCAACCGACATTTACATACCCCATCTTCGGCGATGAAGAGGCAGTCTTCGGGTACAAGAACCTGCAGATCGAGCTCAAGCTCACCGCGGACACGCTCGCGCCGTCGCTGGACGTGAGCTGGGATGACAAGTACGAGGCTGTCGGGGACACCGAGGCGGACGATGTAGAGGGCTTGTTGGCGCCTTTCGTGCCGAGTACGTGCCATCATACCCATCGAACTTGTGTCGGCGGCGGAGAATGCGCAGGAAGGACGAAACATGCGAATGGCAACACTGACAGGAGGGCAGCACTCAACGACCCTCAATCGGAAAGGACAACGAAGCCATTCAAGCCCCCTGGCGAGCTCATACATTCGTACACGCTTTCCGGGCGCGAGTATGGCATCTGGCAATCCTGCCTTGCGGAGACGGAGACGAAGGAGCTGCTCAGGCATGCGCAGGTGCTGGTGCCGTTGTTCATCGAAGGTGGGACTGCGCTGGAGCTTGACGATGACCAGTCGACGCTGCGGCGGTGGACGGTGTTCTTTCTGTGAGCCTGGAGCCTCACCTGCTGGCATGAAGCCCGGTATAGTGACTGACATTGGCAGGTATGCAATAGAGCACGGCGACAGCACGGACGGCACCGACGGCAAGGAGAGCATCTACTCCCTGGTCGGCTATGCTACAGCCTATCGCCTCTTCTACCTCCCTCCGTTAGACAATTTTACACCGTCTCCTGATGTCGCCGCAATATCGCAACCCCTACCACCAACAAATACCGACCCAACCGACCTCCTCCCTTCCCGCCAACGCATCTCCCAATTCCTCATCCTCCCACCTCATCACCACCGCTCCCACGGCTCGACCCTCTACACCACGATCCTGACCTTCCTCCACGCCACCGCAGGCACGACAGAAATCACCGTCGAAGACCCGTCCGAAGCCTTCGACAACCTGCGCGACATCAACGACCTCCTCCGTCTCCGCAAAGACCCCTCCTTCGCATCCCTAAAACTAGACACCTCAACACGCATCGTCTCGCGAACGACCGCCCTACCAACCTCCTCCCTCCTCCCAACAACACTCCTCACCTCCCTACGACAAACCCACAAGCTCGAACCCCGTCAATGGTCCCGCATGCTCGAAGCGCATCTCCTCTCCACAATCCCGCCTTCGCATCGAAATGTCTCCCGCCTGACGCGCAAGGACAAAAGCGCCAACGAGCACGACCGCGCCTACTACTTCTGGCGCCTGCTCGTCAAGCAGAGGCTGTGGCGGCACAACCGCGACGCGCTCGCGCTCGTTGAGAGGGAGGAGCGCGTCGAGCGCATCGAAGGGACGGTTGCGGGCGTCGAGGAGGGGTATGTCCGCTTATTGGAGTGGGTCGTCGCGCGGGAGAAGGCCGGGAATGAGAAGGGAGCGACGTTGGACGGTGCTGGGACTAGCGATGGCAAAAGGAAGGGGGATGGTGAGAGCGGGAGCGCGAAGGTGGGGAGGAAGAGGAGACGGGTTGTCGTTGAAGAGGAGGAGGAGGATGATGAGGTCGACGACGAGGACGACAAGCAAGGCGCAGACGACGACGATGGCGATGGCGAGGAGGAAGATGAGGCAGAAAATGGCAAGAGCGTCAAGAGGCCGCGGACGGACCTGACTCGAAACGGAAACGGATAGGGCAGGCACAGTGGCTGGTCCGAGTCGAGGTCTCGAATGGACTCCTCGCGGTGATGCGCGTGGATGGGCGTCGATGCGCTCGTCTCACGCCTCGCACTCGCTGTGAACCTCGGATGCGCAATGGATTGTGACTGCAATTCGATGGGCGCGGTGCTCAAAAGCAACAGACGCGACAATGTGCGAGTCGCGGAGGATCAAGAGAGTCGCGCCACGCCGCTATCGACGTCCACGTCGACGTTGTCCTCGGTTGGCGGAGTCACCGAGGGACGGTCTGATCGGATGGGGAACACGGAGATACTGAAGACGAGATAGCTCACGCGTATCTCGAGCGACTGGTAACCCCTCGTAGATCGTGAGGAGGACGTGTAACGCGGCACGGAAGTCATGAGGTAGCAAGTCTCAACGCAAGTGAGCTACCTGCTTCATTACTTCGTTCAACACCACTCCGTCGCCATTGCCACTTCCATCTCCTTCGCAGCGACCTTAGCACAATCCCGCCGCTCCTTGCCATCATCAAGTCTGCGCCGGGCTCTTTGGCACCTTGACCTCCCTCTCCGGGTAGAAGAAGTTCTCCTCGGGGATGCGACCCCTCATGAACGCCGGCTCGCTGCCGCGGACGTAGATGTCCTCGAAGAGCACCTCGGGCGTCGGCTCCGGCGGGCTCATCTTCTCCGCCTCGGCGACCTCGGCGTCGACGGCGGCGCGCGCGTCCTTGTCGATCGTCTTGAGCTCCTCCTCGGTCGTCACGCCCCAATCGATGAGCTTCTGCTTCAGGCCGGCGATTGGGTCTTGCGTGCTGCGCATGCGTTGAATCTCTTCGCGGGTCTGTACACTCGTCAGCGTGGGGATAGTCGGAAAGTAAGGAGTGCATACGCGGTAGGTTGTGCCGGGGTCGGACATGGAGTGGCCCCCGTATCTGTACGTGACGTATTCGAAGACGAGCGGACCCTTGCCGGAGACTGTGTGCTCCTTGCCGTACTGCACCGCTGCTTTGACCGCGAGCACGTCCATGCCGTTGACCTTGAGGCCGGGGATGTAGTCGCCTCGCTTGTAGTAGTCCGTGTTTGCGGAAGCCCGGTTCGCTGCAGTGCCCATGCCGTATTTGTTATCTTAAATACATCAGCAGTTGCGATGGGAGCAACAACCAGGGTAACCTACTCTCACATCCAAAGATGACGGGCAGATTCCAGAGTTTCGCCATGTTGAAAGCCTCAAAGACCTGCCTTGATTCGACGCACCATCGCCGTAGAGCACAATCGTCGTGTTGTCCTTGCCCATGTATTGATTCGCGAAGCCGATGCCAGCGCCAACAGGGACCTGCGCGCCGACGATACCGTTGCCGCCGTAGAAGCCAGTCGAGAACATGTGCATCGATCCACCCTTTCCATACGCAATTCCTTCTCTTCGGCCAAGCAGTTCTCCGATAATCGACTTGACGGTGCCACCACGCATGAGTGCGAAACCGTGACAGCGGTATGCGGTGATGAGGTGGTCCTTCTTCGAGATTGCGTGCTCGATGCCGACGGCGACGGCTTCCTGACCGGTGGACAAGTGACAGAAGCCACGGATCTTCTTTTCCTTGTAGAGTCTGTCGGCGGCCATTTCCATTCGTCTGAAAGGTCAGTCCTAATGCAGAGGTTGGGAATAAAGTGCAGCGGACCTTATTGAGACCATGTCGTAGTACATCTGCTTCAGCTCCTGCTTGGTTGTCTTCATGGTGTATTCCGGCGGGTCGAGCTGGTAGGTTTCGAAGCTCTCATCGTGCAGCCGAACGTCGAACGGCTCGTCCTCTGCCTGCATCATGGTAAGTCTATCGTCTGAGGGCGATTGTGCTGTCCACCTCTGGCACATGTTCCTTCTCCGCGTGCGATGAAGCGGCATCCGTCGTAACCGTTCTATACACGAGGTTGTGCTGGAACGCTGGTTTGTAGGGTATTGCTGCCTTCCTGGCGACAGGCGTGAAGCCGCGCCGTAACACGCGTTGCAACATGACTGCCTGAGTGCGCCAAAGAAAGAGTAATGTGAGTGACTAGGGTTGTGATATGTCTGTGTTGAGGAAGCTTCCTTCCCCACAGATTCGTTGGGTGATCCGTCGATTGAGGTCAGGCGAAGTCATCGCAGGGCTGAAAACGCCAAGTCGTCATTGTACTGTCCTTCAATCGTGGTCAACAACTCTACATTCACCCTCAGCATCTCATTCGCCACATCCTCAGAGCGCTGGACATGGCGCACAGATGGATGCCCACCTGCAGAACTCGGGAGCACTTCTGAGTAAGTTCAAACAGATGGTCAAGCCGAGATGCCGCGCTGACCAGCTCAATCCAGACCACATCGACTCCCTCACCTCGAATCTCGTCAAGCGCTACCTCACGATCATAGACCTTGCGAGACTCTCAACCAGCGCCCCCAATCACGATGATGATGACGATATGAACGGCGATGACGCCTCAGAGGCTGCGCAGACGGACAGAAACGGAGCAGATCTCGGCACGGCGGCGGTGAATGCCTTTCGCATAGAGGTCGAGACGGCCGGCCTGGTAAGTGTACTCTCAGTCAAATGACCAGACAGCGTTATCTGACAATTCATGCGCAGATCAAAGCCGCCGAGGACATTCTCGCACTCACGCGACAGATGAAGGAGCTGTGGCTCTTCGGCAGCCTGGAGGACCGTGACGACGGCGCAGCGGCGAATAAGCTCGAGAAGAAGATGGACGAGGATGCGCGAGCCGTCGGAAGGATGCTTGCCGGTCTGCTCAAAAGGCAGGGTCAGGCTCCGACAGGAGTGGTGGAGCAAGGAGCAGAGAATGATGGGATGCCTGTTCTTAAGGAGGAGAAGGAGGAGGAGGGTGAGGATCCAGATGTGTCAATCGACAGGTCAGACGAGATGCAGGACGATTAAACTTCCATCTGCTGCATCAACGCTACAATATCTACGCATGATCGCAGTCCACTGTCCAATGCTTGCCCATATGCCGCTCGCGTGACAATCCCGCGCCGCGCTAGCTCGCTACGTCACGCGTCACCGCGACTTTCTTCAATGCCTTCAGACTACACCATCACCATTAGACACGGCATGCTCGAGCCCCTCCCGCCTTAGTCCTCGTACTTCTCTCGTCCTCTCGAGATCTCAGTATGCACTCCAAAACCCAGGAACCCATGATGCCACCGAAACCATCCCTGACCCTCATCGTTGCCGCAACGCCCACCCTCGGCATCGGCCTCCGCAACGCACTCCCCTGGCCCCAGCTCAAGCACGAAATGGCCTACTTTGCGCGCGTCACAAAACGACTCCCTCCATCGACATCCGCACAGAATCAAATAGCCACCACAGCACAAAAAACAAACACAGTGATCATGGGCCGCAAGACATGGGAAAGCATACCCCCGCGCTTCAGACCGCTCAAGGGACGTGCCAACGTCGTCGTCTCGCGAACGCTCAAAGGCGACGAGGAGGTCGTCAAAGGCGCGAGGGTGGCGAGGAGCTTGGACGCGGCGGTCCGCGGCGCTGTGACCGCTTGGCTGGAAGAGGATGGCGGCGAAGGCGGAAATGACGTGAAGCGAGGACGAGAGCAGGCGAAGGAGCAAGGTGGGCTCGAGAGTGGCGTGCAAGGACGCATCTTCGTCATCGGCGGCGCGGCGCTCTACTCCGCCGCCATGGCCCTGCCACCCTCGCAGGTGGATCTGAGGGTCCTCCTGACGAAAGTACATGGCGAGTGGGAGTGTGACACGACTTTCCCCCGTTGACGTCGTTGGACTCGCGGAGGGCAGCGCGCATGCACACGACGCAAGCGATGGCAATGGTCTCGGCACGGACGATGGGCCGAAGCCGAATGGAGTTCATGAAGCAGGGACATTAGCAGGAGCAGGCAACGGAGTCGGTACAGGAGAAGGATCATGGCGTCGCGCAACACAATCCGAGCTCAGCGCCGACGTTGGCGAAGACGTTCCGCCTGGCCTCGTCAAAGAGATGGTCAAGATCGGCGACAAAGACGCGGGGGCGGAAGTCGAGAGGGCAGTCGCGTACGAGTTCTGCCTGTACGTGCGCGAGTGATGCATGGCTCGTTGGGAACGAAAAAGGCAAGAATATACGATCCGGGACGCGCATGGGGTCGTGTGAGCGCAGCGCAGACTGCGGCGTAAGCATGCGATTTGAGGCCGCCGGTCCGGCGCAGGGATGGACTCTGCCTCGAGCTCGACGTGGTGATATGAGCCATGAGGACGAAGGTGCCGAGCTTAGTGGCTCGATGAAGCTAGATAAGGCTGAGGACGATGCACGATGAGGACGGAGCTTGGTGAAGCCGAAGGAGACAAGTCAACAGCCGCCGAAGAAGCACGGCGAGTCAGCACGATAACGCAACAATGCAACGCAGCGTCTCTCGCTGGGTCTCATAGCGATGAAGGGATGAAATGGAGACACCACAAGGGAAGGGCTTGGAGATACTGCCATCTCGCGTAACTTGAACCCATCAATTACTATCATTCGCTCAAACTATGATCTGGATACATCACCCTCATATGCAGAAATGATCCGATCCACGCCACGCGCTCCTCGCATCAACATCTTCCATCGCTCATCTCCGCAGCGAGACATCCGTCCGCCGCATATCTCTGATCTCAACTGTCCTAGTCTCTCACCCGCTTATGGTCGCAGTACCTTCTAGAACAAGAACGCAACAGCAGCCACGCAAGCAGCCCCGATGCCCGCTCCGGCTCCGACATTTCCATCGACGAAGAGATGCGCACGCGCCGCAGCGCCGGTGAACAGCACTGGTGATGCAGTTGTCGTGGCGGTACCGCTGGGCAAGACAGGTGCGACGGTCGTGCTGCTGCTGGTGCTCGCGCCGCCGCAGTACGCTGGTCCTTGGGCGAGGGCGTCGGTGCTAGCTGACCTGAGGCAAGCGCAATAGTCCGACGAGCACTGTGCTTGGTTTGCGCCTGGAGCAGAGCGGCAGGAGTAGGACGTTGCCGTGCATGATGTGTAGCTTGGTGCGCTGGAGCCTGATGACGATGGTGCGGAGGAGGAGGAGGACGCGGTCGACGAGGTGGAGATGGCTGTGGAGGTGGTGTTGAAGCCGCAATAGGCCGGTGCGGCGGAGAGCTGCTGCGACGCCGCGATGCAGGAGCAGAGGTTCGAGGAGCAGGAGGCTTGATTGGTGTTTGGTGCTGTGCGGCACTCGTTGGCTTGGGTGTTGCAGAGCTCTACCATTGGCGCTGCTGATGGCGTGGCTGTTGGGACTGCGGTGGTGGTGCTTGAGAATTGGCAGTAAGCAGGTCCGCCGGCGGTCTGATTGTTCGCTGCGAGACAAGAGCAGAGCTGGGACGAGCAGTAGGCTTGATTCGCTTCGGGAGCCGTGCGGCAGGCATTGACTTGGGTGGTGCAATCAGTTGTTGATGTCTGAGCTGTGGCGCCCAAGGCGAGGAGGGCGAGGAGGAGGAGGTTGTGCATTTTGCAGGGTCGGTGCAGTGGTGCCTTGCAGCGGTATGAAGGATAGTGCTTTGTGAAGATGATTCAGAGGGTCAATGGATACGATGGTCGACGAATGAAAGGACTCAATGTTTACTGCGAAGGAGCAAGTGAAGAGAGGACGAGGCAGAGACATATATATTGCTAGCAGTACTACCTGCAAGGTCACACAGTTGGCCAAGATGAGTTGAACCTCACTTCGGCATCACTTCACCGTCTTCCAAATTGTTTTAGCGGTAATTATACACAGGGTGACACGAGCGACGAGCCAAGCCGGTAAAACACTGGCAAAGGCAGGCTTTTGTGTTTGACGAACGATGCACAAGTCATGCGAGAGGTGCAAGTGAGTTCGCCAAGAGGCTGTTTTGTGCCAATGACGGAGGCTTGCTAAATTTGGAGGCTGAAAACTATGGCTTGAATGTTATTCTGTTCACTTGGCTGTTACGCAACGCTGCGGACGGAATCAGTGCATCGAGTCATGGGAGATGATTCGAAAGAAAGGGACATGGGTCGAGGAGAGATGGGATGAGCGAGCATGAGCATGCACAATGCCACTGACTTTGCCCTCGCAGTCAATCTCTTGTACAATTCATGAAAAGGCTGGCCGGCCCTTGACATTGAGTCATGGCGAGACATGAGAAATATGGTCGTCATTCGTGCTCAACAAGCCATGCGGCCGAGGATACTGCTGCTGCTAATCGAAATACACGCTGCAACCCCAATGCGATTTCCTTTCCACAAGGCGGATCCGGCAAGACAATCGCTCATGCTCGGTCCATGAATGCTTCTGCATCTAGTAGACTCTTCTTCGCTCGACATCGAGCCGCAATAATAACAATACCCAATAATCCGTAACGACAGTCCGTTGATGTCCCTGGTCGTGAACAGACCTTTTCCCATAGACATACTCCCTGCTGAAGAACGCCGAGTGCTTGAAGATGCAGCAGAATAGGTGGTGAAGGTCGTCAATGCACAGGTCGTCAAGAATGTAGCGAAATGTAAATACTCCCGGCCCCCTTGCATGCTTTCTTTCACATTCTCTTGATTCCCTTTTTCCTAGCTCGTGGTCGCTGCGGCTTTTTCTACCCTCCGACGTGTGAATGCGCAAATTATGACATGCCTCGAGAGGCTCTTGGACGCAATTGAGTCTGTTGAAATACAGCTCATGCTCCGTCCTTCATCCCTGAATGGCCGTCGCCGTGGGTGCGTCCGGAGGCGTAAACATTGGCGATCGTGTATCACGATGGTAGGGATATCCAAACAGCACAGGCGAGCCCATGCCGGAGCCTGTGACGGGTGACGGAGATTTCGACCCCTGCTTCACGACGTGGAAGGGAAAGGACAGAGGCTCCTTCCCGTCGGCATCGCTCGCGCCGTCGCCGCCTTGGCCGCTTGGCAGAGGCGACGACAAGTTCTGCGGCGCATTCATGGGTGACGCGGCGGGTTTGGCACTTCCAAACTGCGTTCCATCAGTACAGTCTTTCTCAGGAGACGCCAGTAGTCGATGAGCCTGGAGAACGTACGAAGCAGAATTTGTTCACAAATTCTTGATACGCGCGAGAGTCTACCGATTGCTTCGTGGCCAGTAGTGCATCCGGGCGCGGCGACTCCGTGCCATTCGCCGTTGCAGATGGCACGGCCAGACGAGCCGAGGGAATGCGCTCCTTTGCATCACTGAAGCTGTCGTCTCGCTGGAACACAGGGCGTTTGTGCTTGACACCGCTCCGGTCACCCATGCTGGCCTGAGCCTGCGACAGTGCAGCGGTCAAGGAAGCGCCAAAGTCGTATCGGCTACCGAAGGCTTGCGCAGTCGGAGCCTGTCGCCGGACGGGTGGAGGTGTCTCGGGGAATGTCGAGGCAGAGGCGCCGTTCCTGAAGCGGAGGTGGTTCGAACCGAAGCCGTCGGCGAAGTCGTCGTCGAACGACGCCGCAGGCCGTTGCCGTCGTGTGGCCGGCGAGTTGTGTTTGCTGCGAGGGACTTGCGCTGCCGCATGACCGCCGCGTGTGGAGGCCTTGTCGGCTGGACGAGCCTTTCGCACAAAGTCGACCTGAAAATTGTTTCCGTTGTTGGAATCCCAAAATTCCTGCCCGTTGACGTTGTAGCGGACGCAAATCAATAGCGTCTTGGTCTCGAGATTGGTCTGATCGGCCAGTTTGATGTTGAAGTTGAACTGGTCGTACCCATCATCTCGAGGTCTTTGTCGTACCTCGTTGCTATACTCTGCGAATATCTCCGATGTGGTTTTCCAATAGTCGAATGTGAAGCGTGCGACGACGAACTTTTGGAAGCCCCAGTTCGCGACTGCGACCATGCCGAGTAAGCTCTTCTGGTCCGGCGACAGAGCCAGACGCTCAACCCGCACGCCTAGTTGAGCCCTGTCCTGGTTGTGGGGAAAATTTCCCAGCCGCACATCATACGTGGGAGCGGAATCTCCAGCGGCCCGGCCGAAAGGAAATTCTGCCTCCTCTTCGTAGTTCTCAGCCGGTGAACCGCCGGCGCTGACTGCGATTGGTCGATCGACCTGCAGGAAGTGTCTGACCTGCTCAATGTCCTCATTGAAGTGCACAGCTTTTGAGAAGGTCGGCGTGCCAGGAGCGCTTGAAGGTTTCCGGCCATGACTTGGCCGGATAGCAGGTTTGACGAGCTCGCCGGACTTCTTGCGGACGAGTGGAGGTTTGGGTAGTCTGTCATTCTCGTCATCGGTCTCATCGTCTTCCTCCGAGCCGGTTGATGGAAACTGATAGCCTCGAGAGCTTTCGAATATCGAGGATTCGGTCGTTGATCTCGAATGCGATATCTTCCTCGCCTCTTCGGTCAACTTGCCAGGGCGGTGCAATCTGAGCTTGTCTATGTCAGCAGCGGCGCCATTGACGCTGACGCCACCTTTTTCAGGTTCGATCTCATCCTCCAGATCGTCAGGTTCTGATGGTGAGCCACCCTTGGCTTCGTGCATGGTCTCCCGCACTGCGTCCTGCAGCTCTGCAAATTCTCCGCTTTCGACCCTTTGAGCCATCGACAATTCCTCATCGTCGCTCGAGTTCTGCGTCGAGTCCGGCGGCGAGAGCACAGCGCCGGCCGGAATGTCGGAGTCGCTGATCGGTGGAGGCGATTGACGGAGACTGGAGCTTATCGAGCCAGCCTTGTCTTCGTTTGACGTGAAGCCGTCGGGCTGCGCCGTTGTGAAGCCATTGACATGATAGCCCAGTCCGTTCGTCTGTATTGTCGGCACTCGTCGAGTTTTGACGTATGCGGCAGCACCGGCTGATCGAGGTAGTCGTGGTCTGAAGCCAGGACTCCGCGGCGGGCTCGGTTGTGATGTGAAGTATGTGTGCGCGCGGCTCATCGACGGCGTTGCATTTCGGGAAGCCGCAGGCGACTGCTGTGCCGGCGGCGTGTATGGCATTTGGATGTGTCGAGGAGTGCGGAGGTGTCGAGGAGTGCGGAGTGCTGATGGAGATTCAAGTCGAGGTGAGCATTACGGATCGCGGCCAGCGAGCTGCACGAGAGCTGTCAGCGCCGACTGCCAGAGGGTGGAGCGATAAGAGAGAGCAATGCGACCAGATGGGAATGACGGCAACAGGGTGAGGGATGTTGCTGTCGTCGGATTGTCTTTGTGGTGGGAATTTGTCGACGCTTACCTTGGCAAAGTGGGCAGGAACAAAGAGCTTTATCGAGTCGCCAGATTCCGCTATGCAAGCGACGAGGGCAGGAAGGGACGAGAAACACGAACGCCCGCGAACGTGTGATGTACAGTAGGGATTATGTATAGGTAGGATCGTCGTCGAGGAGGGGGAAGAGGTTGTTGTAGTGTCGCGAGGATGGATGAGTGTAGATGCTGCTGTGGTGATAATGCAGAGCAGCCACAAGTTTGGCGGGCAGCGAAAGAAATGGTCGTTGGGAAATGCTGCAGTGTCCGAACGGTGTGTGGGGAACGCCAGTCAGTCCGTCCTAAGGTAAATCGCCTGTTTTGCGTGCACGCGAAGACTTTATTGATGGAAAGACCTGCCGCGCGACAGACACTCGACGGCCCGTTACGTTTTCCCCAGATGGAGAAGAATCCTTGACGGTGGTGGTGATGGATGATGGTGCACGAGTCGCTCTTCGCCGTACATCGGCCTTCGAGACGCCGCAAGCCACTGTCTCGCGGAACGACGAGGCTGCTTCAGCTCGGATAACACGGATGTTGCTTTGCGTATGCACACGAATTCGAGCTTTGCCAGGACCTTCATATACAGATAGTATGGACGGAGAGTATAGACATCATATCTACATGACCGTGCCATTTCCGTCGCGCAGTCCTCTCTCCTCGCCCGATTCGGTCATATCATGGTGGCTGAATTGTCCGGAATGCGCTCTGCTCGCACGCAACGACCACAAAAGAAGACATGCAGCCTCGCCTCCCGCTTCCGATTGCAGCGTCGACAATGCCATACTCGATAGTCGTCATTTCACACCAATTCGAAGCGCGGATTTGAGGCATTGCTGAGTGGAGAGCAGAAATGTCACATATTCACGATCATCGCGATCTCCGCCAAGACTGGTAAGGCCGTGTCTCTTGGCCAAAGTGTCCAATCGTCACTCGTCACTTCGCCTCTACGCTCTTGCGCAAAAGCCGACAGTCATCATGTAGTCGCTGCTGTGAGCAGTCATCGTGTCATTCACGATTGTCCTGGAGACGACATGGGCAGGCGGATACTCCGACGGCACCTGCATGACTCGTCGTTAAACGCCACCGTTCAACATCGCAAGCGACACTCCGGCAAGGCTCAGCCACGAAACAAGAAAAGGACAACAACGCCTGCCGTCCATCCATGGTCTTCGACGGCAACTAGACAGAAGTGCATCTTTTACGCGTCGCGCTTCGCGGTCACTGGCGGCTCTCAAACCGTAAACTCAAGAGGCACAGCCTATCCTATCCCGGCTCGCCAATTCTCCGCGTCGAGAGAGGACACAGAGTGCCGGCAAAAGTGTCCCCGTTACGCTCCTCTCCTGGCAAGCTTTTCAGACTTGGAGGAGCTCAGAAAGTCTCCGCCGTACCCCATACCCCAAGCATTTGGTGCAGATCTCGCGAGAAGTGGAAGCTCAAGCGCGAGTCAGCTTCTCCTATAGGCTCTGCGCACCTGCCACACCGGGTAAGGCCGAATCGGCGTACGGCATCGTGTGTTTGGCGCATGAACCTACACAGCCCAAATGCGCGTTCGAACTTTGTTGAGAACATACCACGATCAATTTACGTCGCGCCGGCATCGCTCTGTGGATTGGCATGGCGGCACGCTTAAAAGACAATGGGCATTGCGAACGTCAATTCATAATGCGGCAGGGTTGTCCGTGTCAGCCGTCTGGGGTAGCTCCTCATGTCAGCACAAGGGCTTCATGCAGGGTCCTTCCCGCCTGCCGTCTCAACCAGCACGCGACCTGCTGCTACATCACGGAAGAATACCAATGTCGCATTTGTTGAGGGAGTTTAGCAGCGCTCTCGGCGTCGCAGCCCTCTTGATCGTCAGTAGCTAGAGCCCAGCGGAGTTCTCTTCTTATCTCCCCTGCTGTAAAGGTCCGACTACCCCAGCATTCGCCAGCCGCGCCCCACGAGCGCTCACAGGTACTCCGTGGCGTCGTGGCGTTGGGCACACAATGCAGCCCTATGCCCGACGGCGTTTCAGAGCGGCAGACCTCGACCGTCTCAACGCAATCACAAACTGCTGAACGGTCCTTCGGCCCTTTGTCGGAGGTGACTACATGACCACAGACCAATGCTGAAAGCAATTGAAGAGCGCTCAAGGGTTCCATTGCTTTGTCTTCGCAGCGCAGGCCTGCTGCCCATTCAATGCTGGGAAAACAACGTGCCGAGAAGTCTGGAAGAATGCAAGCCGATGACGAATGCGCTCGCTAGCATGCACGCCCCTGTAAAGATTATGATCTCGTGATATGACGTTGGTGTCGATAGTGATTCGCTCGATTGTCTGCCGCGTACAAGAGAGCCTCCAATGGGTCCGGCAAGCACGTTGCCCACGCCTTTCTGAAAGCACAACAAGCTGAACACGAGTGGCCCGGCCGTCACATCGTCCGTCGTCGCGGTACTTATCCTGCCCCAGAGAGCAGTGAAGCCTGGCCCGAAGAAACCATATACCGCTGCGAAGAGGATCAGCACCGGCAAAGACTCTGCGAAACTCCAAATGGTGAAAGTGGCCAGCGCCGCGACAACTGTCGACAAGCATGCCAATACACTAAGGGGTACCCGCTGATCCGAGAGGTACCCAAAGACGAATTGTCCGCAGACCTGGAAGATGCTCATCAGAGCTATCAGTAGCGCGCCGCTCTTGTTGTTCAGGCTCAATGATGCCGCATATGATGGCAGGTAGAGCCCGGGGAAGAAGTAGCCAAGACCTTGTACTAGATTTGCAGCGAATACGCCCAGAACGTCTTGTTGTGGAGAAATGACCAGTTAACCTTCGGTACAGCTGACTGCTCAGAGGGCGGTAAACGCCCTTTGAGGAGCGGGATCAATGGTCCAGTCAGTACGACGAGCGCCACGGCCGTCGCACGCAAGGTCGTCCTGAAGCCGTATTTGACCAGCATCGCCTGCAGCACGAACGGCATGACTGTGCCAGAGACACCTGATGCTCCGCACAGGATGCCATACGCCATGCCACGACGCGCAATCCAGTACTCATTGACCAGATTCAGAATTGGATAGTAGAAAATCAGGAACCCAAGACCGTAGGCTACGCCTTGGGTTAAGATGAGCGCTTCCAAGCTCGAAGCAAATGAGCCTAGGACGAGTCCGGCGATGCATATCGGCCCTGAAGAAGTCAATAACCTGCTCGACGATTGTTATGCATGGTGAGACGTACATCCGACCCATATCATCTGCCTCTGCCACTTCTGGTACCGCTGGATCACAGGCATGATCAACGGCGCACCCAGATAGCCAAGGCCTGACGCCACTGTACCGACGACCGGTATGTAGCGATTGCCGGCGAACTCTGGCGTCTTGGAGTAGTATTCCTGGAAGACTCCAAAGGACAAGGGAAAGCCTAAGCCGTCAATCTCCTCCTTCGCTTGCTAGCAGAGGGTGGTGCGCACCCCAAAGTAATGCCTCGAACATGAAGGCGGCCGCGAGCAGTCTCCATGCCGCGAGTCCGCCGTCTGTCGGCGCGAGGCCCTGCTCGATTCGCTCGTCGTTGGGTGATTCTTCCTCTTCTTCTACGTGTTGGTGCTGCGTTGAGTTCTTTTGATCGTCCACACGGGTCCCACTCAGAGTCACCGTCGACGGCCCGGCGACGACGGGCATCAACTCGATCTCACTCATGATTTGAACTCTGCTCTTGTTTTGCGAGCATCACTGATGCAGCTTTTTGCCGTGATATTACTCCTGACTCTATTGCTCATAAATCACCATATGTGGTAGCCGGCTCTGCTGACAGAGCCGACCATCACAATCTACGGCGAAGTGGAATTGGACAAATGTGTACAATGGCGTGTATTCAATCCAATTAAAGGTGATCCGGCGACGATGCCGGAGCGGACAAATCTGTATCTCGTGTTGATACTTGATCAGGCACGAAAATGGAAGACTGTTGCATTTGCCGTTCGCGGTCATGGAGTTATGCACGCACTAATCGCTGTAGTGGCATCATGTCATAAAGTGGTGTGACTCACACGGCCACACCATAGAAGGCCGCGCATGACCGCGACGAAACCGTTGCAGTCCGATATTCGCCTAGATGTGAGAATTTGATCCGGCTCGGGAGGATTCTCATGGAACTTGTTCTCACCTTCGTCGACAAGTCATAGGTCTTCGCTATTATGCCGTATACCATACGCGGAATGTAAGCGGGAAATCGCGCCAGCAACCCCGCTGTAGTCAGGATAGCCATGAAACGCCGCGAGCATGAATTGTGCAGGCAGGCGATGAGCAGTCATGTATAATATCGGCGACATGCCACTACATTCCTCCGCTATCATCTCCATTCACAATGACTTTCCTTCGTCTCTGACTGCTTATCCAATTCGAAAGCACTCGTCGTGCTCACAATTATCACTTGCATTGCACCTGTGTATATGACCTCGCCTATCTCCAACGTCAAGCGAAGCCATGAACGCAATAATATCAATCCTCAAAGTCCACTGGCGACCGCTTCTCCTCGTTTCGTGCATCCCAGCAGCCTACTTTTGGCTGTGGCATAAAGCCCGTCCCCGTCCCTTCCACGGCATCCCTCACAATGGCCGGCAAAACACATGGCTCGGCGATATGCCAGGCTTCTTCAGGCACAGGAAGCAGCACAGTGCGTTTGCGTCTCTGTATCTGCTCGACGCGAGTACTGACATCTGTCTGCAGGAGAGGTCATGAGCTGGTTCACCGAACAATGCCATCGTCACGACGCAGCCCTCATTCAGGTCTTTCTCGCACCTTTCAATAAGCCGCTGCTTGTCCTCAGCGATTACAGAGAGGTACGAGCTATCCAACTTTCGATGACTGGCTATCGCTGACCAATGTAGATTGAGGACATCATCACTCGACGCATGCACGAATTCGACGTATCGGACGGCACAGTCAATCTCTTCAAGCACGTCGTGCCAAACGCGACCATCGCAATGTTCTCCGATCCACACGTCAGTCGCCGGCAGACCTCCTCGACCGTGCCGATCTCAGCTGACCGTTCCAGATGAAAGCCCAACGCCGCTTATGGGCAGGGACAATGGCCACGGACTTCCTCAACACGGCATGTGCGCCTCGAGTCTTCGCTTCATCCCAAGATCTAGTGCGCCTGTGGACGCTCAAAAGTAAAGTTGCGCCCGGAGTACCCTTCAGCGCACTGGAAGACGTCCGCTACGCCGCCCTCGATGGCATCTGGGCCGCCGCGGTTGGCACAGAGCTTGGTGGCCTCGCGGTCATCAGCGACGCCGTGGCCGGCTCCGGCCTCGTCAATGCCAATGATGCAGGCCAGGCCGAATTCCCATCCGCCTCGATCCCGCCACTAATCTCCGCAATCGACCTCTTACTGGAGGACACGGGCGTGTTCGCAAACGACATGGTCAAGCAGCTCCAGGTGGCCTTCCTCCCCAAGCTCTGGTGCGACTGGCGCTGGCCCGAGGTCAAAGCCGCCCGCATCCTCAAGGACAAGACGATGCGCCAGCTCCTGCACGAGTGCCGCGCCAAGTTCAGCGAGCCGGGCGCGCAAGACCGCAAGCCAACGTGCGCCATGGAGCAGGTCCTGCAGCGCGAAGCCGCGAACCGCGAAAAGGGCGCGCCGTCCGTCGGGTCGGACGACGACAACATGATCGACGAGCTCTTCGTCTGGCTCGTCGCCGGCAGCGAGACCAGCGTCACCACAATCTCCTGGGGCCTCAAGCACCTCGCCGACAACCCCGGCGTGCAGCGAACCCTGCGCGACGCCATCCGCGAGGGCATCGCCGCGGACACAATCACCTCGGCGGCGCACCTCCTCAATGCGAATATACCCTACCTCGACGCCGTCGTGTGGGAGATGCTACGTCTCGCGCGCACCGCGGCCGCGGTCATGCGCAACACGACCGTCGACACCACGATCCTCGGCGCACACGTGCCAAAGGGCACGGCGATCATAATGTCGACGTCGGGCTTCACCGCGCTCGACGACCATCTGGCCCCTGTCGACGAAAAGACGCGTAGTCAGTCTTCGCGGCTCGCGGCGCAGCACAAGCCCGTGCCGTGGGACTACGCAACTATAAGCCGCTTCGACCCGGACAGGTGGCTGAAGACGAACGAGGGCAACGGCAAGACCGAATTCGACCTCAACGCCGGGCCGATCCTGTCCTTTGGTGGCGGACCTCGAGGCTGTTTCGGCCGACGGTTGGCGATGATCGAGCTGAAGCTGCTCGTGGCGCAGTTGGTGCTCAACTTCGAGTTTGGGAAGCTGCCGGAGGGGATGAATGATTATTTGGGGTATGAGAGGGTGACGAGGCAGCCGCGGACTTGTTTCGTCAGGCCTGTGCCTGTCTCGGAAGGATAGGTGAAAGCGGGACTGGGGTGATGATGGAGCGGTGTGAATATGCTACCGGGACAATTAGTTAATGCGGAGCTTTGGGGTCAGTAAAGGGATAGCTTTTGAGGGTGGGGAGCGGGCGCTGGGAGTACTGTTTGCTGGGACGTGGACGTGGACGTGGACATCTTTACTCAAGACATGTAGGACCGTATCTCAGCTCATCTCAGATAACATGTCGACAGCTAGCCGCTAGATAGCCACTCTTCACTCGACCCGAAAGACATCAAATCATGATCATACCGTCTAGCCTTCCCATCGAGGACATGACTGCCCCTCACACCCTCCTCCTCACGTCTTTCTCCGCCTCACTCCCTGTCCCGTCTCGCTGAATCAATCGACCAATCAATCGACCAATCAATCGACCAATCAATCGACCAATCAATCGACCAATCAATCGACCAATCAATCGACCAATCAATCGACCAATCAATCGACCAATCAATCGACCAATCAATCAACAACAATCTTGCCCTCGAGACTGGCATAATTCACGAAAAAAGCTCTCAAACAGGCCAATCGCGTACCCGAAGTCGTACGCCCCGCACGTCTCCCGTATGCTGTGCATGCTCAGCTGCGGATTGCCCACGTCGATCGTCCTCGCGCCCAGCTTCGACGCCAGCATGGGTCCGATGGTCGAGCCGCAGGGGACGTCGTTGCGGCCCACGAAGAGCTGCAGCGGGACTCCTTTCTCTCCTTGCGTGGTTGTGCTGGCAGTAGAGGAAGGCGCAGGGGCAGGCACAGCAAGCCTCGCCACTTCCTGCAGCAGGACAATTCCAGGACTGTTGGTCATGTAGCGCGCGTTGACGTTGATCTTGACCGCCGTGCCGGCGTTCATGTGCACCTTGTGCTCGGGCTCGTACTTGCCCGCGTAGTTGGGGTTGATGCTGTGGTTCATGTCCGCGGAGATGAGGAAGGAGCCGCCGAGCGTCTGTTCGTAGAGGGTCGTCGACGCGTCGTCGAGCTTGTCGTAGGAGCTCTCGGACGTCGTCTCCTCGATGGTCGGAGGGAGGCGGCAGAGCCGGCGAATGACGGAGGGGAGGATGTCCGAGTCTGCGCCTTGCGCGGAGGTGCTGCCGACTTCTTCGTGGTCGAAGAGGGAGATGAGACGGATCGTCGTGTCGTCTTCAAGGGCGCCAGAGTCGTGGGCCGAGGAGATGAGGCCTTCGATGGCGCAGTAGGTCATGCCTAAATTGTCGAGGCGGGCAGAGAATACGAGCTCGTTGTTCAGGCCGCCCAGGCAGGCTGGCTGGGCGTCGTAGAGCTGCATCTCGAAGTCGACCACGTCGGCGAGGGAGACACCGGCTTCAGCGGCAATCAGCTCGACGATGTAGGGGTGATGGCGCTCTGTCATGGCCTTCATCGGACTGAAGGACGGGGCGGCGCTGTCGACCTGCATGTCTTCTGTGGCATTGGCTTTGCCCTGTCGATTCACTTCTGCCGAAACCAATCCTGCAATCGGGCAGAGCTGTGTCTCCTTGTTGATGGCCCAGGGGTCTTCGCGGCCGAAATGAGGCGCCATTGCGGGTATGCGCATGATAGGGCGCTTGACGTTGATGAGAGTGCCGGTGATTGTACCGTCCTTGCCCTTGATGAAAGCTCGACCCGCCATGCTCAGATCTCTGTCGAACCAGGTGTGCCATAGGCCACCTCCGTATGTCTCCACGCCGACCTGCAGAAATCCATCGGCCTGCTTCTTCGACACAGGCTTGAGCCGTAATGTGCACGAATCGACGTGCGTGCCGATCATGGCGATAGGGTTGCCAGGCCTCCACTTCTTTCCGATGGTGAAGGCGACGAGTGTGGTGGCGTTGCGTGTGAGGAAGTACTTGCCGCCTGCCTTCAGGACCGACGACCATGATTGACGCTCGTTGATCTTCTTGAAGCCGGCAGCCTCGAGCTTCTCTCTGGCATTATGGACCGCGTGAAAAGCTATGAGTGCTTAGCAGAGTAGCGTCGGCAGTGGCGCCGTGACTCACGCGTCGGCGATGCGTTGACATAGTCCAGGAAACCGTGCGCGTGGTGGACGGTAGCTTGCTGAGGAGCCATTGTGGTTGATATGTGTCGCGTGCCTCGTATGGAAAGAGATTGCTGCGTGAAGGCGGGTGTAACTCTGCTTATGACGGCCCTGACGATGCCTTTCATGCGCTTGCACGGCAGTGTCTACGTTCGTATGTGGCACAGGTGCCCGAGTGAGGTGGTGGAGGACAGACGATTGGATCTGAGCGATTCGCCTGAAGAGCTCACAGCCAATGGATGCCCTTTGTGATGTTTCGACGCGGTACACACCTTACGTCGACAAGGCTGGGATGTAATTCGCGTCTTGCTGTCGTCTTCGACTTCTACAAGGAATGATTGTTCTTATCTTCCAAGTGAATTGCAAGTGAGGTTCGTGATCATTGACAAGCGGTGCACAACTCCGTCACTGCGAGTCGATTGAGCCAATTCGGCAGGTCGAGCGGACCCTAACCTCGTCTCATCCGACGAGGAGCTCAAAGCAGAACATCAACAGACAAGGAGGAAGAGCAAGGACATCATTATCGCACGACACAGGCTCACGCTCAATCCGACATTGCTACACTCACTCCGCGGCTGAAATCCCTCCACGAAATGAACGGATGATGCTTCACTGGACCTCCTGCGCCATCGCCTTTCGCCTTCGCTCAATCGCAATATCCTAAGCACAACCTGGCCTCGCAAACCACGACAAGCACATTCACGTCTTGATCTCAGTAGCTATTGTCTCAACTGAGTAGCTGAACGCCAATCTTGGGGCGTCAGGAGCTTGGCTCTAGTCGGCGCAGCCCTCGACCAAAGCCGATATGCTCGACAACGTCTCAAACTCGACGACCGCGCAAGTGGACAAAACTACAAATGGCACATCAAGTATGCCCAGACCCATATCACCTCCCATGTCAAGATCGCCTCCTGTCGACGAAGAGCAGGATCAGGAGTGGAGGACGGCCGTTGGAAGCAGAAGCGGTTCTGAAGCAGTGGACCCGGACGAGCTGAGTCGAGCGCTGGAAGACGTCGAGCATGGTGGGAGACAACGAGAGCACACGCCGGGTCTGAGCCCGACTAGAAAGCGGCGGAAGATGCAATATGGCGACAGGTGCGTCACTGCAGGCGTTGGCTGAGGGAGGAGAGTCTGACATTCAGAGCAGGTTCATCCCAAATCGAGAAGGACGAGATTTGCATGCTGGCTTCAGCCTGCTGCATGACGAAGGCTCGCCAGCGACGCCTCTGAAAACCAAGAAGAGGCCACCGCATGGCGAGCTACACTACCAGAAGAGTAGGTCGGCCACTACATGTCCAGCAGACGGGACGACTGACAATGCGGCAGCCGAAGAAGCGAACCGCACATATAGCAATCTGCTCAGAGCGGAGATGTTCAGCAACACGATACCTTCCAACGTCACCCCTGTCATTGACCACGACCTCCCACCGAACCGAACCAGAGCGAGGACGCCACCGAGTACGACATCATCCCTTCCCAGACCACATCAGACGCCATCGACACCACACAAGAATCTCTTCAGCTACTCGGCGCCACGCCACTACGGTCCCCTGTCCCCGCAGAGGACGCCCTCATCGCGCCACTCCATCAACCTCGATGCACGTTCCGAAATCTACAGCCTCTCACCCGTGAAACTTTCCAGCCAACAGATGCTGCTGAGTCCGCGAAAAGCGCCAAGAGCAGTCAGCAAGGTCCCGTACAAAGTGCTCGATGCGCCGGAACTCGCAGACGACTTCTACCTCAACCTCGTGGATTGGGGGCAGCAGCAACATGCTAGGCGTCGGCCTCGGCCACTGCGTCTACATGTGGAACTCGACGTCCGGCAAGGTGGTGAAGCTGTGCGATCTGAAGGACGACACGGTAACCAGCGTGAACTGGATCCAACGGGTACGTCCCCCTAGCCTCCCCATCTCGCTGAACCCGTCTAACAACACATACAGGGCTCCCACATAGCAATCGGCACCTACCGCGGCCTCGTGCAGATCTGGGACGCCGAGCGCCAGCGCCGCCTGCGCACAATGACGGGCCACGCGGCGCGCGTCGGCGCCCTGGCCTGGAACGAGCACATTCTGACGTCGGGTTCGCGCGACCGGTCCATCCTGCACCGCGACGTGCGCTCGCCGGACCCGCACTTTGCGCGCCTCGTCGGCCACAAGCAGGAGGTGTGCGGGCTGAAGTGGAACCAGGCCGACGGGCAGCTGGCGAGCGGGGGCAACGACAACAAGCTGCTTGTGTGGGACGGCGTCGGCACGGAGCCGCTGTGGAAGTTCACCGAGCACACGGCCGCGGTGAAAGCGATTGCGTGGTCGCCGCACCAGCGGAACCTGCTCGCGTCTGGCGGCGGCACGGCGGACAGGCGGATCCGCTTCTGGAATACTAGCACGGGCACGCTGATCAACGAGCTCGACACGGGGTCGCAGGTGTGCAATCTCGCGTGGAGCAGGAACAGCAACGAGCTCGTCAGCACGCACGGCTACTCGCAGAACCAGATTGTCGTGTGGAAGTATCCCTCGATGACGCAGGTCGTCAGCTTGACGGGCCACACGTTCAGGGTGCTCTACCTCGCCATGAGCCCCGACGGGCAGGTCATTGTCACGGGGGCCGGGGACGAGACGTTGCGGTTTTGGAATTGCTTCAAGAGGAAGGAGAGGGAGGGGAGGGGGCTGGGGAAGTTGGAGGAATGGGGGATGATTCGATGAGTGTGGTCACGGTGCTTTGTCGTCGAAGGGAACATCTGCTGACGGACGTCGTCGCGAAGGGCATCTGGTGACGAGGTGGCAGTGTGGATGAGACGGGCATCTGCGGGCCATCTAGCTGGGTCGTGGCTATGACGGCGAGGAGGACATTCGCGAGCAAAGGGGCTCCAACGCGAAGAGCACCGCGTGCACGCGAGCCGGAAGGCATACAGCAACCAGCATTCAAAGGTCCTGTCGCGTGACTCCTTCGATCGCTTCGTCATGTCATTGCTGTTGTGAAGTGCGACTCGACCTGTTCCATATTCCATGATCCATGATGCCTGTCATATCCCAATCCGATCCAACCCAAACTGCCCATCCCAAGAGCGTATAAACCTCGTACATAGGAAGGCAAACTATCTCTCCTCCACCTCATCCTCATACGCCTCCCCCTCCACCTGCGCCGCCGCACCGTTCCCACCAACTCCCTCCTCGACGCTAAGCCCACTCCTCAAGAACCAAGACAAGACAGCCGCCAAAGCGAACGTGGCCCCCAAACACACAAACACCGCTTGCGGGTATTGGTCAACCGTCTTGGTATATATCAGGTTGAACACCGCCGGCGCCACGACGCGCGCGAGCGCATGCAGCAGTCCACTCGCGCCCAGTATCGCGCCGGTCCGGTCGGCGGGGGACGTGCTTGGTCAGCGCCGACTGCATCGACGGCGAGCCCATTCCCCCAATACTCGCCAGACACCCCTGAGAGGATGAAGAGCGGCCCGGACCGGACGAGCGCATAGCCCGCAAAGCCGATCGTGTCGAAGATGATGGCGAC
This sequence comes from Persea americana, assembly GCA_029852735.1. Taxonomy (NCBI): domain Eukaryota; kingdom Viridiplantae; phylum Streptophyta; class Magnoliopsida; order Laurales; family Lauraceae; genus Persea; species Persea americana. The sequence goes on along the minus strand of JAQQXO010000152.1, from coordinate 3,358 downwards.
GCGGATCAAGCCGAGGTCGACGGCGTCGCAGCCGCGTTGGCGATGGGGCCTCTTGAGCGCATCGGGGGAGAGCGGGCCGCGGAAGATGCGGATGAGCGACGGGAGGAGGACGAAGAGGACGAGGACGCGCGACGCGTTGACGGCCGACGTGAAGGCGGACTGGTCGAAGACGTCCCAGTGGAACTGCGCCTTGCTGTAGACGAGGATGACCGTCATCGCGCCCATTGCCACGCCGAACATTATCGTGTCGATGCTCGCGAGGAGGATCATGTTGCGGCGCAGTGCCGCCGAGGTGCCGGGCCCGACGGGCCAGAGGACCTTGAGCGGCTCGAAGATGTTGATTGAGCGTGCGCGAGTGGGACCAGGTGCCTTTGGTCAGACGCCACTTGCTCATCTCTTGCGAGCGGAGCTTGCGCGCTTCGTGCTGCCGGCGCTTCGACAGGGATTCGGGGATGACGAAGGCGAGGAAGGAGACGAAGATGATGTGCGCGCCGAGGGCGAGCCAGAATGGGATGACGAGCGAGCCGGACGCTCTCACGATCGCGCCGGCGATGATGGGACCGACGGCGATGCCGGTGAAGAGACAGCCGTGGAAATAGCCGAATGCTGCGTTGCGCTTGCCCGGCGGCGTGCAGTCGGTGGCGTAGCAGCCGGCCAAGGCCATTGCGGCGGTGAATGAGCCGCATAGACCATCCAGGACAAAGCCGACGTAGAGCCAGCCGACGGGGAACGTCTCTGGGTGTGTTCCGGCCACGATCGTGAGTATCTCCGCCGTCAAGGCGCCGCCGGAGGTTATGATGAGCATGCGCGTGCGTCCGTAGCGATCCGACAAGGCACCGATCTTCGGACTTGTGATGGCCGCTAATGTGCCCGATATGAGGTTGCCTGCGAGCGCAAAGAGCGTCACTCGTTTCTGGACTCCAGTCGCGTTACACTGTTCGTTCGGCTGACCGAAGAGGATTGGTAGATAGTGGAAGTTGGGGTCGAGGTTGGCCTGCTCGGCGTAGTAGTCCCGACATATGAGCTCGATGATGAGGTTGACCTTTGGCACGATTATGCCGCCGTATGCAAGAGTGAAGAGGAAGAAGGGAGGCAGAAGCCAGAATACCTGCCATGTCAGCATCGTGGCGGGCAGAGTGTCTGCGTAGCGCCTACGGAAGGTCTTCGCCACGCCGGCAGATGCTCAAAGTCCTTGAAGCCAGGCCATTGCGAGCCGTCCGCTCCGCCGTGTGTAGCATCATTTGCCCCTTCGTCCTCGCTGTCGCCTAGCAGTCGGTCCTCCTCGGTGGCGTGCTTATCATATGGTATGCCTCCGCTGGCTATGGCCAGGTGCTCTCCTCGGTGCACATCCTCGCCCTTTTTGCCTTGCGGTCTTTGTCGAAGGTATGCGTTTATGTCCGCCTCGGTGTCTATCAGGTTCTCGTCGACCTCCATGGCGCCAAGTCGTCGAGATTGTACAATATGATGCGGTTCAAGGTTGGTACTCCGTGCCGAGGAAGTGTAAAGTCAAAGTGAAGCGGCTTCAAGCTGATAAGCCCATGGCAACGTCCGTGTGAGATGAGGTGAAGCGAAGAGCAATGGTAGTGTACAATGTGTGATGAAGCTTGATAATGCAATACAATAAGCAAAGGATGTCTAGATGCTGGCTGGGCAGTGCAGGGCAGAAGGTCAGACTGAGTGAGCTATGTATCTCTCGGGCCCGAAGCGTGAGTAGTGGTTGATTTCAGGGCAGCGCAGGCACAATAGTATCAGTCAGCGATCTCAGATCTCACATCTATTAGTGCCGTGTTTATCGCCCCGGCACTCATATATGACGCTGACGACGCGGGATGTGCACAAAGTCGTGTACGTATCAGGAAGGTAGATGCACTATGTTATGCAGCTTACAAGATTGATCAATCATTGCTTGACTACTAAGAGACTCTAGGAAGGAGAGGAGCTACTACACCATTTGCATGCACATCTGATATTGCTCATCCTCACACCACTCGAAGCGAGAAGCCCGAGAAACCCAAGAACAACAAGGCGCACAAGAGAGGAGAATTGGAGGCCGGCAGGTTATGCGAACAGCATCGCCGCTCACTGGTCGTCGGAGTCGTCGCTCTCCGCAGTCTCGAGCCAGGTGATGAACTTCTCCGCAGACTTGCGCACCTTCTTGCTCGTCGCAGTGTCGACGTACTTCTTCGATGCCTTGCTGCCCCACGCCTTGAGCACCTCCTCGGTCACGAGGTCATTCTCATAGTACTTCATCAGGATCGTCGACACCTGCGGAATCAGGGCCGGCTTCGTGAGACCGACGAAGCGCTCGGTGCCTCCGAGGAATGCCTTTTCGTGGCGCTCGGACGTGATCATCTTGACACTGTCAGTTCATGGTAATCTCGTAGACAGCGTGTGTATATATACCTTCTTGAGCATGGCTGCACGACTGTCAATCTGCTTGACGATGCCCTCGTCGAAGATTGCCTGCGCGAGCACCGTCAATGTCTTGTGCTTCTTCTCGATGCCGAGCTCGGCGGCCTTCTTGTAGATCTCAACGTCCTCGACCTTGGCGACGCCCTTGTTCGTCTTGGCCTCGGCCTCGATCCATTCGCCGAGGGCGTCGTACGGGTTGCCTTCGCCATCGGCCTCGTCGTCGTCGTCGCCATTGACCGCAAGTGACTTCTTGAGCTCCTCGGCGAGTTGATCGGCACGAGCCTTGACGGCCGCCTCGGAGGTGTCAACGGTCCAGGTGACTTCCTTCTCGTCCTCGACCAGATCGAGCTCCTTGGCTTCGGCGTTGATGCGTCGTGTGAGCTCGTCATCGCTGTTGGCCTCGAGCTCAACGTCCCCGTCGTCATCGCCGCGGTCGGAGCCGTTGCTACCGTCAGGGCTGCCCTCGTCGCTGGCATTGCCGTTCTCGCCGTTGGCCGCACCCTTGGCCTTCTTCGCCTTGCGCTCGGCCTTCTTGGTCGACTTGTCCTTTTTGCCCTTCTTGGGTTGATGCTTGACGATGAAGGAGCTCAGCTTCAGACGAGGATCGACGTCGGTGCGCTGACCGCAGGCCTTGCAGTCCAAGGTGATCTTCTCGTCCTTGATCTGGACGTCGGTCTCGGGGGTTCTTGCACTTCTTGCAGAGCACGAACTTTGCGATGAAGCCGTCGAGGTAGTCCTGCAGCTTGGAGGCGTCGTGGGATCCATTGATGATCCAACGGTCGTCGGCCGGTTCGTTGTTGGTCTGCGCACCGAGTTCGAAGCCGAAGTACTTGATGACGTCTGCACTGAATCAGCGTTTGCTTGTGGAAGAGTGATGACCAGGCTTACAGGAAGGAGGACGAGCCAAGGACTGAGCGACGCTGCTCAGGTTGACGATGACGGTCTT